>JAVTVY010010961.1:0-57795 GCA_036873755.1 Hanleya hanleyi | reverse complement strand
GGTGACGCATTCAACCGATGGCGGTGGTCGGTCAGCTTGGTAAGGAAAAACGTGACATTGGTTACCCTCTCTACCACCCAGTGTGTGTTGGAGCGTTGACGATGTGCCCATCTCAAGGCATCCACGGTATCCAGTATCTCCAGCATCGTCTCTAGTGACCTCCGGTTAATGATGGTGAACGGCTGGTCAGACACATAGATATTATTGCCGGGATAATAATACCGTAACTGGTCCGTCTTTTTGTGACGTAAGATGTACCCGAAAGCGACATTCAAGTTGAAGGCCGTAGTTTGATCTTTGAAGATGGCTTCCACGTAGCTGCGTAGACGGGTGAGGTTGGTCAGTGGGAAATTGTAAATATCTTGAATAGGGCCATGAGGGTGGAAACAGTGCCGTGTCATGGACCAATGGCGCCGATCGATGTCACTCACTGGATAGTTGTCCTTTAAGAGATCGCCCAGAAAATGTTCGATGTTGTCAGGCGTATGACTCGAAACCGTAACGCTGGGGTCCGGCTGGATATTCAGGCTCTTCTGAACTGTGGGTATAGGCGGGCTCTCCTTCATCGCATCACCAGTGGCGTTCGTCTCCCCGGGTTTATCTTCACTGGGTCTGACCTTCCGCGGCTCCTCTTCAGTAGGAAGTTGTCGCTCATGCCATGGTACCGGGGCATGAATCAAACGTTGGTGTCGCAGCAACTGACTGGTCAGTTTGAAAAGCCGACCACAATCCTCGCATGGACGCTTGGTTTACAAGCGTCTAATCCGTCATCCATAATTCAGCCGTCGTCCATTAGAGAATATCCGCGTCCATAATCCAAAGACCTATTCCATATTTCATATAACAGTATTAGCACCAAATTCAAAAAGACAAGCATAGTATACATACACATAGGCTTGTTTCCTGCAAGAGAGAAGCGGTCAACAGTTTTCAATGATGCCGGCAAGACATCATGATGTTCCAAAAATATCAAATCCGTATCGCTGATCAGTATTCTTAATCCATAATATTCGTTGTAAAGTCGTCATCTAAAGAATGATGTATCTCAGTCACGTCGTTGTGGACGGCCGTGTCGTGGCGACGTAAATTGTCTAGACGAGTAAACAGCTTCTGGTAAGTTGTGCAAGTGAACATCTTGGTGGTTGACAGAATGTCTGATGAAACGGTCAGGCCGCTTTCCTTTTATAGCACGCTAGCTGGTGATCTATTTTTAGCACACTCAGTTCAACTACCCCAAGTCGAGGACCGAGATGTACTGGTGTACGACTGAGCCGCATTGCGCGTGTGTGTGTGTGTGTGCGTGTGTGTCTGTGTGTGTGTGTGTGTGGGCAGTGGATTTTACATCCGGGATCTTGTCAACATCCGGGTTTCCAAGTGGGGTTTTCCCGTCGTTCCTCCGTCTTCCATCCGGGTACTGTGGTTTTACATCCGGGTCCTCAGCTTGCATCCAGGTTTTTCATGAGCCACATTGCGTACGTGTGTGTGTTTGAGTCCAATCGTGCACCATGTCGAATTATGTTCTCTCCGAAAACTTCCTCTCATCGCATCAATATGCTCAGATCCATTCAATATAAACACAACCAAGAGACATCAACACCAACAGGCACATTGCGTAATACACGTTTGGTGGTGGTGGTGGTGGTGGGAGCTCCCGTGTGGCAGAGCTCTTGGATCGGAGCTCTTGGAGCTCAAAGCGTGTGGAGCTCAGAGCTTGTAAGTGATATTTGCATATGACCTCTACGAAGTCACTTCCGCTTCCGTTCCCGTGACCGGAACTGACCTTTGACCCCGGTGCGCGCTAACAATACCGGATAAAATTGCGCGCCGGGGTCAAAGGTCAGTTCCGGTCACGTGAACGGAAGCGGAAGTGACCTCACAGAGGTTATATGCAAATGTCGATTCCGAGCTCTGAGCTCCACACGCTTTGAGCTCCAAGAGCTCCGATCCAAGAGCTCTGCCACACGGGAGCTCCCACCACCACCACCACCGGGCGAGGTCCGCCATCTTCAGTCCGTGTCTTTTCGGTGACGGAGTGTAAACATGATAGCACATGATAGCTCAGAGCTCGTAAGTGATATTTGCATATGACCTCTACGAAGTCACTTCCGCTTCCGTTCCCGTGACCGGAACTGACCTTTGACCCAGTGCGCGCTAACAATACCGGATAAAATTGCGCGCCGGGGTCAAAGGTCAGTTCCGGTCACGTGAACGGAAGCGGAAGTGACCTCACAGAGGTTATATGCAAATGTCAATTCCGAGCTCTGAGCTCCACACGCTTTGAGCTCCAAGAGCTCCGATCCAAGAGCTCTGCCACACGGGAGCTCCCACCACCACCACCACCACCGCCACCACCACCAGGCGAGGTGCGCCATCTTCAGTCCGTGTCTTTTCGGTGACGGAGTGTGAACATGATAGCACATGCACTGACCTGTCTGTGGGGGTTTTCCCACAATGTCGTTCACTTCCGAGTCCCTTCGGTCACTTCCCGAAAAGACACGGAGGTGGCCGAAGGGACACGGAGGTGCCCGAAGATGTCACGGAGGTCACCGAAGATGTCACAGAGGTACCCGAAGAGACACGGAGGTCACCGGAGATGTCACGGAGATCACCGAAGAGACACGGAGGTACCCGAACATGATACCAGCTAGCGTGCTATAAAAGGGAAGCGGGCTGGCCGTTTCATCAGACACTCTGTCAACCACCAAGATGTTCACTTGTACTACGTGCTCGAAATCATTCACTCGTCTGCACGACTTGCGCCGCCATGAGGCTACCAAGCACGAAGGAAACGCCCTGTATAGCAGTACGATATGTACACTGTCTTTTCAGCGCCTGGATCATTTACAGCGCCACACACGTGCACGCCATGAAGTACCCAAGCGTCCATGCGAAGAATGTGGTCGGCTTTTCAAACTGACCAGTCAGTTGCTGCGACACCAACGCACACGACACCCTGTTCCGCAGCCACGTTTGCAGGTAGAAGAGCCCGTAGGCATCAATATCGAGACTCCCACCCATCGCACGAGGGCCGATCATGATGTCGCCCTAATTCAACAGTCAAATTCCGACGACAAGACCTTGGGCCAGATTTTGTACGACGTGGAGGGCAAAGTACACTTCGTGGACGAACCCATAAATGCTCCTAGCGATCTGTTACATGACGATCATCCAGTGAGTGACATCTATCGGCGCCATTGGCCCATGATCCGGCACTGCTTCCACCATCATCGCCCTATTCAAGATATCAACAATTTCCGACTGACCGACCTCGCCCATCTACGCAGCTACGTGGAAGCCATCTTCAACGATCAAAGTACGACCTTCAAGTTGAATCTGGCGTTTGGTTATGTGCTACAGCATAAGGAGACAGACCAAGTCCGATACTTTTACCCGAGCAGTAGCATCCGGGTATTTGACCAACCCTTTACCATCACGGATAAGACGTCGCTAGAGACGATGCTGGAGAAACTGGACACCGTGGATCCCTTGGAATGGGCCCCAACAACACCCAGTGGGTCGTAGAGAGGATGACCAATGTCACGTTTTTCGTCACCAAGCTGACCGACTACACCATAGGCTGAATGCTTCACCCATGCACTGATGAATACCATAACATGCCATACATACTCTATATGTCTATACGCTGATCGTTGACGGCGGCAACGCTAGGTGGTGGTGGTGGTGGTGGTGGTGGTAGTGGTGGTGGTGGTGGTGGTGCTGTGAGGATAATAAAACGTGTATTACGCAATGTGCCTGTTGGTGTTGATGTCTCTTGGTTGTGTTTATATTGAATGGATCTGAGCATATTGATGCGATGAGAGGAAGTTTTCGGAGAGAACGTAATTCGACATGGTGCACGATTGGACTCAAACACAAACACACACACGTACGCAATGTGGCTCATGAAAAACCTGGATGCAAGCTGAGGACCCGGATGTAAAACCACAGTATCCGGATGGAAGACGGAGGAACGACGGGAAAACCCCACTTGGAAACCCGGATGTTGACAAGATCCCGGATGTAAAATCCACTGCCCACACACACACACACACACACACACGCGCAATGCGGCTCAGTCGTACACCAGTACATCTCGGTCCTCGACTTGGGGTAGTTGAACTGAGTGTGCTAAAAATAGATCACCAGCTAGCGTGCTATAAAAGGAAAGCGGCCTGACCGTTTCATCAGACACTCTGTCAACCACCAAGATGTTCACTTGCACAACTTGCCAGAAGCTGTTTACTCGTCTAGACAATTTACGTCGCCACGACACGGCCGTCCACAACGACGGGCTGTATACTTGTATAACCTGCATGCGCACGGTCATTTAATCGGGAAGATGCTTTACTGCGCCATGAACGTTCAATTCATGGGCCACCCAAGCGCCCATGCGAGGATTGTGGTCGGCTTTTCAAACTGACCAGTCAGTTGCTGCGACACCAACGTTTGATTCATGCCCCGGTACCATGGCATGAGCGACAACTTCCTACTGAAGAGGAGCCGCGGAAGGTCAGACCCAGTGAAGATAAACCCGGGGAGACGAACGCCACTGGTGATGCGATGAAGGAGAGCCCGCCTATACCCACAGTTCAGAAGAGCCTGGATATCCAGCCGGACCCTAGCGTTACGGTTTCGAGTCATACGCCTGACAACATCGAACATTTTCTGGGCGATCTCTTACAGGACAACTATCCAGTGAGTGGCATCGATCGGCGCCATTGGTCCATGACACGGCACTGTTTCCACCCTCATGGCCCTATTCAAGATATTTACAATTTCCCACTGACCAACCTCACCCGTCTACGCAGCTACGTGGAAGTCATCTTCAAAGATCAAACTACGGCCTTCAAATTGAATATCGCTTTCGGGTACATCTTACGTCACAAAAAGACGGGCCAGTTACGGTATTATTATCCCGGCAATAATATCTATGTGTCTGACCAGCCGTTCACCATCATTAACCGGAGGTCACTAGAGACGATGCTGGAGATACTGGATACCGTGGATGCCATGAGATGGGCACATCGTCAACGCCCCAACACACAATGGGTGGTAGAGAGGGTAACCAATGTCACGTTTTTCCTTACCAGGCTGACCGACCACCGCCATCGGTTGAATGCGTCACCCGTGCACTGATGAATACCATAACATGCCGCACATACTCTCTATGTCTACATGCTGATCGTTGACTACATGTTGATCGCTCAGTAAACACTTGTACCTAATGTGACGATGCGTTAAATAATAAAACATGGTGTTTGATATTTCAATTTGTTTTGCTGTGAACATACTAAACATACCCAGGGCGGCTCCCCCAGCCTGGGTATGATGTAACATTGGGGATAATAAACTATATAAACATTGCTGAACTTGTTGTTATTCACGACAACCGCTATCCGATTGCATAATACAGAACATATAATGTATAATACAGGACATATATGATACAATACAGGAAACATATGGTATAATACAGCACAGATTTGGTATAATACAGGACAGATACTGTATAATACAGCACAGATTTGGTATAATACAGAACATATATTGTATAATACAGGACAAATATGGTACAATACAGGACAGATTTGCTGTAATACAAGACAGATATTGTATAACACGGGACAGATATTGCATAATACAGCACAGATATTGCATAATACAGCACAGATATGGTGTGATTCAGGACAGATATGGTATAATACAGCACAGATATGGTATAATAGAGGGCAAATATTGTATAATACAGCACAGATTTGTTATAATATAGGACATATATGATACAATACAGGACAGATATAGTATAATACAGCACAGATTGGTATAATACAGGACAGATACTGTATAATACGCATGACAGATATGGATGGTCCATCTCTACACCAAATACCCTCCGTCGCTGCCCCAAAATGCCCACTTTCGCTTTTACTCGTACTGATGACGTCACCAATGACGTCACAGATGCTGTGGACATCCCTTAAAATCGTGGTCTCCACCCCGAAGGCTACAAGATGACACCCCACAGGACGCATTCGGACCAAGGATGGTCCATCTCTACACCAAATACCTTCCTTCACTGCCCCAAAATTCCCACTTTCGCTACTACTCATACTGATGACGTCACCAATGACGTCAAAGATGCTGTGAACATTCCTCAAATCGGGGTCTACACCCCGAGAGCTACAAAATGACACCCCACACGACACATTCGGACCAAGGAGGGTCCATCTCTACACCAAATACCTTCCTGCACTTTCCTAAAATGCCCACTTTCGCTACTACTCGTACCGATGACGTCACAGATATCGGAAACATCCCTCAAATGGGGCTGTACAATCCGAAGGCTACAAGATGACACCCCACAAGACGCATTCGGACCAAGGATGGTCCATCTCTACCCCAAATACCTTCCTTCCCTGCCCCAAAATGTTCACTTTGGCTACTACTCGTACTGATGACGTCACCAATGACGTCACATATGACGTGAATATCCCACAAATCGGGGTCTACACCCCGAGAGCTACAAAATGACACCTCGCAGGACGCATTCGGGCCAAGGATGGTCCATCTCTACACCAAATACCTTCCCGCACTGCTCCAAAATGGCCACTTTACTTACTACAACCACTGCGCAAGCGCAGATTGACGCGACTTGCATTTAAAAACACGCCATTCTAACTCTACCCCACACAAGCTTCACTTTGACACCTTCCACGACCCATTCGGACCCATAGCGGTCCATCTCTACCCCAAACACACACCCACATATCCCCCCAAATGCCTGCTTTCTATACTACGGGCCAGACTGCGCATGCGCAGAATATTGAAAACGGACGAACTATTAGTCCACTCGGATGCTCCTCCATGACAGCTTCAAAATAAGACCCCATACGACACCATAGGATCATTAGGGGCTCACCTAGACCCCAATACGTCCACCCCGTATGGGCCTATACCCCATAGCCATGCAGTATAGGCCTATGGGCTTACCCAGGCCTCGGTGAACTTTTTTCCAAAAATTTCACCGTTTCGCTTCGAAACCCTTCCCATCGTGTTCTAAATGACGAGACGTGAAAAACAAATCCAAACAACCCATATCACAATGAACGTATGTGAATTTCCCAGGTTGAACCTATACTCCCATATAGCCAGTATGGAGCCATATGGGTTGTGTGGTACTTTTCCAAAAAATTTCACCGTTTCGCTTCGAAACCCTTCCCATCGTGTTCTAAATGACGAGACGTGAAAAACAAATCCAAACAACCCATATGACAATGAACGTGTGTGAATTTCCCAGGTTGAACCTATCCCTCCCATAGCCAGTATGGAGCTATATGAGCCTATATACAGACCTCGGTGACGTTTTCCAAAAATTTCACCGCTTCGCTCCGAGACCCCTCCCATCGTGTTTTTCTTGGTGAGACGAGAAAAACGACACTCCACAACCCATAGTAAAGCCCACGAAAAAAAATGACCATCCCCATACAGGCATTTCTCCTTATATTGTATAATATAGACCCTTATTGTAGGGGTAAAGTCCGAGTTCCGCTTTTTATATTTTCGGAAAAAAATCCCAATTTTACATGCACCCACCCTATTGACTTGATAGGCAGGCCCCGATAAGCGCGGGGACCGATATTAGCCCGTTTGGCTAGAGGTGATAGGGGTTTTCCCCAATTTTAGGGGTAAAGTCCGTGTTCCGCCTTTATATTTTCGGAAAAAAATCCTAATTTTACATGCACCCACCGCATTGACTTGATAGGCAGGCCCCGATAAGCCCGGGACCAATATTAGCCCTTTTGGCTAGAGTTGATAGGAGTTTTCCCCTATTTTAGGGGTGAAGTCCGTGTTCCGCTTTTTATATTTTCGGGGGAAAATCCTAATTTTACATGTACCCACCCCATTGACTTAATAGGCAGGCCCCGATAAGCCCGGGGACCGATATTAGCCCTTTTGGCTAGGGTTGATAGGGGTTTTCCCCTATTTTAGGGGTAAAGTCCGTGTTCCGCTTTTTATAGTTTGGGGAAAAAATCCTAATTTTACATGCACCCACTCCATTGACTTGATAGGCAGGTCCCAATAAGCCCGGGGACCGATATTAGCCCTTTTGGCTAGGGTTGATAGGGGTTTTCCCCTATTTTAGGGGTAAAGTCCGTGTTCCGCTTTTTATAGTTTCGGGGGAAAATCCTAATTTTACATGCACCCACCCCATTGACTTGATAGGCAGGTCCCAATAAGCCCGGGGACCGTTATTAGCCCTTTTGGCTAGGGTTGGTAGGTGTTTTCCCCCTATTTTAAGGGTAAAGTCCGTGTTCCGCTTTTTATAGTTTCGGGAAAAAATCCTAATTTTACATGCACCCACCCATGACTGGATGCCCCTTCACGAATGCTTCACTTTGATACTTCACTCGACCCAATCGGACCATGCAGCGTATTTGAAGTCTGGGGACTACTTTTTCTCCGCGGAAACTTTTTCCCGCGACCGGATCACCGCCAGACCACATCACCGCGGAAGAATACATGCCCAGGGGCCCTTTGCCGGAACTATAGTCACCCGGAGTTACCTCCCCCTAGATTGGAACTCTTCTGTGTTGGAGGTAGTTTTTGGTCTCTTGGCCTGGTGGCGCCCCCTCCACGTGACCTCCACAAATTAGAGTTATTTCTCTGGAAAAGGGGGTTCGAAATGCCGGCTATATACTACTAACGGAGATCCATCAACGAATGGAGATAACGGTGGACCTGTAATGGCGGAAACAGTGGTCCTCTAGATATGGAGGTGACGCGGGACCTTCAGTTATGGAGGTAAGGGCGACCATCCAAAGAATAAGGGCAACGTTGGACTTTCAGGTGTGAAGGTTACGCTGCTCCTTCAAGGAATAGAAACAACTGTGGCCCTTCAAGGAATGAAGGTAACGGTGGACCTTCATTTGAAGGAAACTACAGATAGCCCTACAGGCACATCTTATTTAGATCTCTATCTCTATAAAAATGAAGCGGGCATTCTCTCTCGTCGACTTTATGACAAAAGAGATGATTACAATTTCGACATCGTAAACTATCCCTTTCTGGATAGTAATATTATCCCTTTCTGGATAGTAATATTCCAGTGGGACCTGCATATGGCGTATACATATCTCGCTTAGTAGCATTTGCTAGATCCTGTATTAAATGTGATGATTTTAATCAACGGCACAAAACATTGTTGCAGAAACTTATAAAACAGGGCTATTCCACCAAGCGCCTCCACTCAAAGTTTCTCAAATTTGGCGATACATATCGCATGCTGATAGCAAAATACGAACGTAGCGTGCAAGATCTATGGCGCTACGTTTCGTAACTTGTGTCTAATTCGCTTAACCCGGGGCTAGGGGCCGTATGAACCCATGTACTTCAAGATCCTCATGGTACTCATATGAACAGTCACAATCAAAGCGTGACTGAGATACATCTTTTTTTAGATGACGACTCTATAACGAATATTATAGATTAAGAATACTGATCAGCGATACGGATTTGATATTTTTGGAACATCATGATGTCTTGCCGGCATCATTGAAAACTATTGACCGCTTCTCTCTTGCAGGAAACAAGCCTATGTTTATGTATACTATGATTGTCTTTTTGAATTTGGTGCTAATACTGTTATGTGGAAAATGGAATAGGTCTTTGGATTATGGACGCGGATATTCTCTAATGGACGACGGCTGGATTATGAATGACGGACTAGACGCTTGTAATGGAGGTAACTGATGTCTTTCAACTATGGAGATATTAAAGGTGGTCCTTTCAGGAATGGAAATAACGGTGGAAATGGTCGTAATGGTGGACCTCCAAACGGTGGTCCTTCAGTTATGTGGATAACAATGGTCGTTCAAGAATGGAGGTGGACGAATGGAAGTAACGGTGGTCCTTCCATTATGGAGGTAACGGTGGTCCTTCAGTTATGGAGGTAATGGTGGATCTTCAGTTATGGAGATTACGGTGGTCCTTCAATTAATGGAGGTAACGTTTGAACTTCAGGTATAAAGTAACAGTGATTCTTGGGGTATGGAAGCGACGGTAGACCCACAGGAATGGAAGTAACGGTGGTCCTTCAATTATGGAGGTAACGGTGGCCCTTCAGTTATGGAGGTAATGATGGATCTTTAGTTATGTGGATAACAATGGTCCTTCAAGTAATGGAGGTAACGTTTGAACTTCAGGTATACAAGTAACGGTGATCCTTGGGGTACGGAAGCAACGGTAGACCTCCAGGAATAGGAGTACCGGTAACGGTGATCCTTCGAGCAATATAGGTAACGATGGTCCCTCAAGGAATGGAGGTAACGGTAGACATAATTCATGTATGCAGGTAACGGTGGTCCGCCAGTAATGGAGGTAAGGAACATCCTTGAACAAAGGGAGGTAACGGTGGTCAGTCAGGTATGAAGGTAACGGTGAACCTTCCATGCATGGATGTAACAGTGGACATGTATAGAGGTAAAGATGTTTCTTCAAGGAATGCAGATATGAAGGTAAAGGCGGTCATTCAAGGAATTAAAGAATTTGATCATTCAGAAGATACTGTTTATTTTGCTTATCTGGTCGCGAGAATGTTCGAATTCGGCGGCCACCCTCGGGTAATTATTGCACGGAAAGTGCCCCTACATATTTTCGCTATCGCTAAGGCTAGAGGGCTGATACTTATCACACTATATCTTTGGATCGAGCTCTACACGAAATGGTAAAAAAATCCACGATACCGCCATGATGACGTCACAGTGACGTCATTTTCATAAAGAGCATTTTTGGGGCGATTTTTCGGACAGAATACAGATACACTCGACCACAATGGCCAGGCATTGGCGGAGGTAAAAATCTGGCTAATCTTCATTGCTGATGTCAAAGGTGCATTGTAGGGCAGGTCTGGTCAGCAAAATCAGATTTGGCGTGATCAAAATTATATATATAGACACAAACATTATTCAAATCGGACACAAACATCTATTTCTCTGTCAGATGTACTGGCAGAAGAATAGCGGCCATCTTGGAAAATGGCGACCATTTTGAACTTTGGGCAGAATGGAAGTTTACCATAAAATGGTGAAATGAGAGAAAAAGTGGAATATGATATGAAACAATCACTTTCCGAGTAATCTTGTTGTGAACTAGTCCAATTGTGTAAATATGATAGGACTGGATGCAATTCATCCAAGGGGTCAAGTTTTTTCTTGTGATGTTTTTTAGAAATATGCAGTGTTTGCCTGTGAGGTCATATGAATTCTTGTCAGTTTGCCAGCATCGTTTCCACCACTCTTTCTATGTTGCGTTTAATGACAACTAGACAACCAAGTTCAGATTTAATGATTTGCCACATTTTTGTTTAAAAAAATTTTTGCTTTAATTATTTTTGCACACTGTTACAATTTCTTGTAGTCGATAAATACTTTCATCCACGATAGTAAATGTCATACCGATCAGTTTGTATATGAAGTACAGAAACGTAAAATTGAAATATTTAAGATATATTGAGCCTGGCGGGAAAAAATTGCATTTATGCACCTCCTTTCCATTTTTAAACAGGCGCCAATAATATATGGGGATTCGGAACCCTCAGAAGAGAAAACAATTCAAAGATATCTAAACCCTAGACAACCGTTAGTTATCCGAGAACACAAATATTAATAGCGATCTTCTATCAATAAATACAAACAAGCTTCACCGTCTGCTCTATATGACGTCTCACTGACGCCTTATAACGTTATGATATAGGTCAAAAGTGATGCACAATTTGTACCCATTGGGATATCTATACGCTGTTGGTATATGGTATTGCCAAATTTCAAATATATATTATTAATGAGAAATTTAAGCAATTCTATCAACAAAGAAACATCACAAGAATGATATCCTTTACGAGCAATAGAAGAATGAGAGAGAGAGTGAGTAGGATTTAACGCCGTTTTCAACATTTTTTTCAGTCATACTACGACCACAGTTCCTATTATCCTGGACACTGATCAGCCCAGCCAATGCAGCGCTCGGTCACATATAACTGAATAAAACCTTATGGCTTCTGATATTAACATGCCGATGACCAGCTTTATTGAAGGCCTATATTGAACTATATGGCTTCTGATATTAACATGCCGATGACCAGCTTTATTGAAGGCCTATATTGAACTAAGATGTTAATTGTTTATTTTAAAAGTAAATATTTGTTGCTGAAGTTGAAATTTAGTCCAAACAGATTATTATCTCGCGCCTTCGTGAACCCTCTTGGAACATGTCTACCAAAAATGGACAAATATACAAGCATCTAGTCCGTCATTCAAATCCACCCGGGGCCCTCGGTGGCCGCGTGGTCGAAGGGGCTTCGCTGGTGACCGCTACCCTCACACCGCTGAACCGGCACGGGTTCGAGCCCAGCTGGTCCATGTGTGAAAGTTTGTCAGTGACTTGCCGAAGGGCGGTGGTTCTCTCCGAATTCTCCGGCTTCCTCCACCAACCAAACTGACTGTCACCATATGAGTGAAACAAACTTGAGTGTGACATTAAGCCAAATCCCCCTCTCCCCCTCAAATCCACCCCTCGTCTGTTAAAGAATTTTCGCGACCATAATCCAAAGACCTAATTTATATAACAGAAGTAGTACCAAATTCAAAGAACAAGCAATAAAATATACATAAATATAGGTTAGCTTATGTAGAGAGAAGCGGTCAACATTTTTCTATGATGCCGGCAAGATTTCAAGATGTTCCAAAAATATCAATTCCACATCGCTGAGCAGAATTCCTAAGCCATATGATTTTCATTTGTAAGTCGTTATCTAGAGAAGGATGTATCTCAGTCACGCTGTGATTGTGCCTGTTCATATGAACATCATGAGGGTATTGAAGTACAGGAGTACATACAGCCCCTAGTTCCAGGTTACGAGGAATTAGACACAAATTACAGAATTACGCCATAGAACTTTCACGCGTATTTTCCTATCACTATGCGATATGTATCGCTAAATTCAAGAAACTTTGAGTGGAGGCGCTTGATGGTATAGCGCGGTTTTATAAGTTTTTGCAATAATGTTTTGTGACGTTCATCAAAATCCCAGTTTACACAGGATCTAGCAAACACAAATACAGGTCCATAAAGGGATAGTCTGAGATGTCGAAATTGTAATCATATAGATATAAATCTAAATGTGTCATACATATAGCGATGATCAACAGCAAGACGGTCGTCTATATAGCGTTTGGTGAATGACAAGGAACGGGCTTGGAAATGATCGTTTTTTTGTATCTAATACCGCTCAAACCGGTGCTGTGGATCGTGTGGGCATATCACTCAAGATGTCCACATGAACAGCTACAATAAAAGCGTGGGTGCGATACAAATCGGCTGAGATACAAATCGTCACAGGGATCCTTTTTGGTTCCTGTTATATGTTCAGATATGCACTCAGGGTATTGGCCTGTGGGTTCATATGACTTCGTGTCAGTACGCCAGCTTCTTCTTCCAATTACAAGCGTCAGATCAGTCATTCATAATTCAGCCGTCGTCCATTAGAGAATATCCGCGTTCATAATCCAAAGACCTATTCCATATTCCATATAACAGTATTAGCACCAAATTCAAAAAGACAATCATAGTATACATAAACATAGGCTTGTTTCCTGCAAGAGAGAAGCGGTCAACAGTTTTCAATGATGCCGGCAGGACATCATGATGTTCCAAAAATATCAAATCCGTATCGCTGATCGGCCCCTAGCCCCGGGTTAAGCGGAATTAGACACAAGTTATGAAACGTAACGCCATAGATCTTGCACGCTACGCTCGTATTTTGCTATCAGCATGCGATATGTATCGCCAAATTTGAGAAACTTTGAGTGGAGGCGCTTGGTGGTGTAGCCCTGTTTGATAAGTTTCTGCAACAATGTTTTGTGACGTTGATTAAAATCGTCACATTTAACACAGGATCTAGCAAATGCTACTAAGCGTGATATGTATACGCCATATGCAGGTCCCACTGGAATATTACTGTCCAGAAAGGGATAGTTTACGATGTCGAAATTGTAATCATCTCTTTTGTCATACAGTCGACGAGAGAGAAGGCCCGCTTCATTTTTATAGAGATATAGGTCTAAATATGATGTGCCTGTAGGGTTATCTGTAGTTTCCTTCAAATCCAGTGAAGGTGGATATATATCCTTCACTGCGTCATTTATATAGCGATTATCCACAGCGAGAAGATCGTCTATATATCGTTTGGTGAATGAGAAGGAACGGGCTTTAAATGGATCGGTTTTTGAAAGCGCCTGGTTATAGTCATATTCATAAGAAAACAGATATAGATCAGCCAATAGGGGTGCACAATTAGTACCCATTGGAATACCTATATGCTTTTGAAATATTGTGTTGCCAAATTTCACATAGATATTTTTAATGAGAAATTCAAGCAACTCTACAAACAAAGAAACATCCCGTGAATCTCTTGTATGTAGTAGAGCTAAAGAATGCTTTATGGCTTCCGACATTAATATATCTACGATCAGTTTTCTTGAACACAGATACTATTAATGAACTTAGACGGTCAATAAGGTCCCAACACCTTTATATGTTGCGTTTAATTTGAAAGCGTCTGCATATAGTCGTATTCATAAGAGAACGGATATAGGTCTGCCAAAATGGGTGCACAATTAGTATCCAGTGGAATACGTATACGCTATTGATACATTGTTGCCAAATTTCAGACATATACTATTAATGAAAAATTCAAGCAATTCTATAAACAAAGGAACATCTCTTGAGTGATATCCCGTATGTTTAGTAGAGTTATAGAATGCTTTATGGCTTCGGACATTAATATACCGGCGCACCATTTTCATACTTTTGCAATTGAAATTCGAAATTTTTGTTTGAATTCAATATGGGGAGCGCGTCCATTTATAGCAAAACACTTGTCGATCAAAATTGGCTCGGCAACTATTTCGTGGACGACGGTTGACTATTGAATGTCGTATCTGACGCCTATACCTAGAGTCCGGGTAATATATACTGGCGATAGGGCCAGTGCAAATTGTATATTCAACCTAAACATAGATCAGATAGCAAAAACATATAGCCCTATCCAAAAATCTGAGAGAAAAAGTCATAGTCCTATGTGGATTGAACAATTATCACTATATTCACCAACAGTTCATGGGGAAATCCAAGATGGTCGCCTGGTGGCCATATCAGATTTTCGAATCAGACCAGAAAAGGTATCTTGCACAACTAGACCCCCCAACCTGTGTACCAAATTTGAGAAAGATCCATGCAGTACATGCAGTTCCTTAGAAATCGCGATAACAAAGTTTCATGGGGAAATCCAAGATGGCTGCCTGGTGGCCATATTGGATTTTCGAATCGGACCAGTAAAGGTATCTTGCACAACTAGACCCCAAGGGAAATTTAAGAAAGATCCATGCAGTACTTCCTGAGAAATCACGATAACAATTTATCATGGGAAAATCCAAGATGGCCACCTGGTGGCCATCAAAGATGGCCACGTGGTGGCCATATTGGATTTTCGAATCAGACCCGAAAAGGCGTCTTGCACAACTAGATCCCAAGGGGAACCTGCATATCAAATTTGAGAAAGATCCATGCAGTAGTTCCTGAGAAATCGCGATATCAATGTTTCATGGGGAAATCCAAGTTGGCCGACTGGTGGCCATATTCGATTTTTAAGTCGGACCAGAAAAGGTGCATATATCTTGCACAACTAGAGCCCAGGTGGAACCTGTGTACCAAATTTGAGAGAGATCCATGCAGTACTTCCTGAGAAATCACGATAACAATTTATCATGGGGAAATCCAAGATGGCCACCTGGTGGCCATCAAAGATGGCCACCTGGTGGCCATCAAAGATGGCCACGTGGTGGCCATATTGGATTTTCGAATCAGACCAGAAAAGGCGCCTTGCACAACTAAATCCCAAGGTGAACCTGCATATCAAATTTGAGAAAGATCCATGCAGTAGTTCCTGAGAAATCGCGATATCAATGTTTCATGGGGAAATCCAAGTTGGCCGCCTGGTGGCCATATTCGATTTATAAGTCGGACCAGAAAAGGTGCATATATCTTGCACAACTAGAGCCCAAGTGGAACCTGTGTACCAAATTTGAGAAAGATCCATGCAGTACTTCCTGAGAAAGCCCGATAACAAAGTTTCATAAGAAAATCAAAGATGGCCACCTGGTGGCCATACTGGATTTTCGAATCGGAACAAAAAAGGTATATTGCATAACTAGACCTCAAGGAGGACCCGTGTACCAAATTTGAGAAAGATCCATGCAGTACTTCCTGAGAAAGCGCGATAACAAAGTTTCATAAGAAAATCAAAGCTGGCCATCTGGTGGCTATATTGGATTTTCGAATCGGAACAAAAAAATATCCTGCACAACTAGACCCCAAGGGGAACATGTGTACCAAATTTGAGAAAGATCCATGAAGTAGTTCCTGAGAAATCGCGGTAACAAAGTTTCATGGGGAAATCTAAGATGGCCACCTGGCGGCCATATTGGATTTTTGAATCGGGACGAAAAAGGTATCTTGCACAACTAGACCCCAAGGGGAACCTGTGCACCAAATTTGAGAGAAATCCATGCATTAGTTCCTGAGAAATCGCGATAACAATGTTTCATGGGGAAATCCAAGATGGTCGCCTGGTGGCCATATTGGATTTTCGAATCAGACCAGAAAAGGTATCTTGCAAAACTATACCCCAAGGGAAACCTGTGTACCAAATTTGAGAAAGATCCATTCAGTAGTTCCTGAGAAATCGCGATAACATGGTTTCATGGGGAAATCCTAGATGGCTGCCTGGTGGCCATATTGGATTTTTGAATCGGACCAGAAAAGGTATCTTGCACAACTAGACCCCAAGGGGAACATGTGTACCAAATTTGAGAAAGAACCATGCAGTAGTTCCTGGGAAATCGCGATAACAAGAATTGTTTACGGACGGACTGACTGACTGACTGACTGACTGACTTACTTACTTACTTACTTACTGACTGACTGACGTGCTGACTGACGGACGACGGACCACGAACAAAAAGCGATTTGAACAGCCCACCATCTGGTGATGGTGGGCTAAAAATTGGCCAGAATGCTTCTCCATACATCTGGAAGTCAAGAGCTTCACATCCACTGGAGACTAAACAAGTGTAATTTGAATAACCATACCACTGAACAGGATCAAATTATTATTATCAGTATTGGAGAGAGAAGTAGCACTGATTCTGTTTACTTTTTTGACACAAGCACTAGTCCCCTTATGTTAAGTGCATTATGCAACCACTTCAGATTTATCACTTGAATGGACAACATACAGGCATACACTATGGAGGCCTGATAGTGTAGGCCTGCAATGTAAAGAATATCAGTGTTACAGCATGTCAATTTGACCAAAATGTCATGATTTCAAGCTGTCTTAAATCCTTGCAATTCTTCACAAGTATCACACCATACTGATGGCAGATTATTTTCTCTAACCGCATTTTAGCATTTTTATGTGTAAGCAGGGTCTGATTTAACCTAGAATTAGATATATTCAGCTGTAAAATCCCCCACTGTCACGTATATGCCAGCGCTAGCAGCACCAATGTCGTTTCAATGCATCTATTAACTATGTTAATAAAATTATGAATTGTAAAAAAGAATGCATAATGAAATAAAAATAAAGCATTATGTTGATGGGTCGCGAAATCCATATGGGAGGTCAATTCTTTGAAATCCTTTGTCTGTCTAACAAGATCACAATAATAAACTTCATGAAGAGCCAATAAATTGTGCTGTATAAGTTTACTGTCTACAGTGCTACCAAATGATGAACAAATATCACGAAATTACATGATGAAGCAAAATCCCCAGATCTGGCCTGGGAATGTAGATATTGAACTGAAGTCCTGAGAATTTCACGTATTAAAAAAATGGCCATTTGGTTTACAAAGGATATGAATTATAACATTGGGATGTTATATTCATGTTAGGCAAATTAGAATTACTTTTCCCTGATTCAAAGAAGTAAATTTCCATTTTTGTAAAAAAAATCTTATTTTGAGATGCAAAAAAACGCCTCCATGATTTCGCCAACACCACCAAAATCTTGTCAGTTCTTTGCCTATCTTGCAAGATCATCATACCCAAATTTCATGGAAATTAAACAAGTTGTTTAGAAGATATCATGTTAAACATGTTTACCTGAATTCAAGTCTATAGTGCCACCTAGTGATGACCAAGTGATGACTAGTGATGAGTGGAGGCGCTTTATGGTATAGCGCGGTTTTATAAGTTTTTGCAAGAATGTTTTGTGACGTTCATCAAAATCCCATTTTACACAGGATCTAGCAAACGCTACTAGGCGAGATATGTATAAGCCAAATACAGGTCCATAAAGGGATAGTCTGAGATGTCGAAATTGTAATCATATAGGTATAAATCTAAATGTGTCATTCATATAGCGATGATCAACAGCAAGACGGTCGTCTATATAGCGTTTGGTGAATGACAAGGAACGGGCTTGGAAATGATCGGGGTTTTTTGTATCTAATACCGCTCAAGCTGGTGCTATGGTCGTGTGGGCATATCACTCAAGATGTCCACATGAACAGCTACAATAAAAGCGTGGCTGCGATACAAATCGGCTGAGATACAAATCGTCACAGGGATCATTTTGGGTTCTTGTTATATGTTCAGATATGCACTCAGGGTATTGGCCTGTGGGGGCACATGACTTCGTGTCAGTAAGCCAGCTTCTTTTTCCAACACCTTTATATGTTGCGTTTAATTTGAAAGCGTCTGCATATAGTCGTATTCATAAGAGAACAGATATAGGTCTGCCAAAATGGTGCACAGTTAGTATCCACTTGAATACGTATACGTTATTGATACATTGTTGCCAAATTTCAGACAGATATTATTAATGAAAAATTCAAGCAACTCTATAAACAAAGGAACATCTCTTGAGTGGTATCCCTTATGTTTAGTAGAGCTATAGAATGCTTTATGGCTTCTGACATTAATATATCGGCGCACCATTTTCATACTTTTGCAATTGAAATTCGAAATTTTTGTTTGAATTCAATATGGGGGCCGCGTCCATTTATAGCAAAGCCCTTGTAGATCAAAATTGGCTCGGCAACTATTTCGTGGACGACGGCTGACTATTAATGTCGTATCTGACGCTCATACCTGCCACTTAGTCTGGGTAATATATACTGGCGATAGAAGCAACCCAAAAACAGATCAGATAACAAAAACATATAGACCTATCCAAAAATCTGAGAAAAAAAGTCAATAGTCCTATGTTGATTGAATAATTATCACTATATTCACCAACAATAAATGAATGCATGCTATTTTCAAAATCATGGTATACGTGACTACCCTTACCAAAATAAAATGTATGTTGAATGAACGGCGAATGTATTACAGGTCTATGGGGGATATGGAAGATGTATGGAAGATGCATGAGCAATGGTGAAGTGGTAATGTCAAATGTCTGGTAAATGTATGGGAAAACATAGGATTTTCAGGGCTGTATGAAAAAATGCGTTACAAATATATGAAAAATGTATAGAACTATCAACATTCAAGTAAAATGCATGGGGTGTACTAAAAATACTATATCCTCTTGTATGAAATATGTATGGGACAAGGTACAGAAATAAATCTTTAAAGGTCATTGTAAGATAAACGTAGGGGTTCTCTGAAGGTGACAAAACAGTAGTCAAGCTCAATGTATGGCATGGGAAAGCTAAAAAGGTGAAAATATTGAAGATGAATGTATGGACGCAAACCTGTGTCTTTTTGAATTACAACACATATAAGGGAAGTGGGAAGAGGGGCTGACATACTGACAGAGCCACATGACTTCACAGTACAGTCTTCCGGTTAACCTATTCTAAAGCACATACCAAGAATCTAACGATTCGTGATGTGTTGTATCTCAGGTACGCTTTTATTGTACCTGTTCATGTGGCAACTTGAATGATATGACCACACGGCCCCTAGCACCGGCATAAGCAGTATTAGATACAAATCTAGAGAGCTATGATGGAAATGCTCTGACAACTCGTATATTGGTAATTGGTGGGCTGTTTCACTGTAACAAGACCTGACAATCTAACAGAGCAGGGGTTATAATCACCCGTCCCCTTTTCCCGATGAGTAGCTGATAAACGAAACATAAGGTTTAATGAGCCTCAATAATCCCCCCGCAACTATCAAAATGTTCATGTTGTTCTATTTTGTACCTCCGGTCGCTCGCTCTAGCGATTTCCCCCAGTCTCTCGTGTTTGTAAAATGAGCTAGAGCTATTGATCACTCCTCTGGATTTTGTTGTGGGCGAGTGATGCAAGGGTGACGACTCTCTCCAGCATCGCTCTCCATTTTATTGACAGTGCCCAGGAGAGTGATTATAAGCTCCCCTGGAGGGACTATTACGCTGTCAGAAGAATATGGTCGCGCTGTTTATGTATTTTCTATGGTACAGACGTGACAGACCACGTACTGCAAGGTCGAACACGCGTCTTGATGACGACAAATGTGGTTAGATCGACCATAAAAAGAGATGTGTACAACCGTCCCTAACATGGTTGATCAGGTCTGTACCATATATGGTATGGTCAGAGGGACCAGGTTCTTATATTTGTCTGTGGGGTCATATGACTTCTTGTCAGTACACCGGAATCGTTTTCCACTACCCTTTTAATGTTGCGTTTAATTCTGTGGGAGAATGTGTGGGAGATTGACGACTAGAGAGAGAGTGATCTCTCTCCTTAAAAGTGACTGACTGTGCGTGCCTTCCCAACTGTATGCCTGGTTGGTGACAAACGTCAATGGAGCTTCAATAACAAAAGAATATATATATTATATATCCATATTTTCAATCATCTCTACAATTCGGTATTATTTAAGTGCATTTCAGTATCTGGAAGATCTTGTTCAATATCTTGTTTAAGGTTTGATCTTTGATATTTAAGCTTTCTCATGTGCCAGTGTACACGGAGTGATCCATGGGTATGAGACTGAGGTGGATAGATTTATTTAAAATTTTACCACCATGGGTGTTCACAGGCCGATAGGCCACAAGCCGACTTCCAAATATCGATCACTGTCTGTTTCTTGTCGGTGTTGATATATCAATACACGATGGACCCTGTTGCAGGAAGTTGGCGAACACAAAACCGTCTTTTTCGCGTCATGTGCTGTCAATTTCAAATTTGAATTTCGCATAAACTGAAGATCTCCAGTGCGACTTTACAGAGCCTCATTTCCACTATCAGTGAAGTCCGTTCAGATAGTGGAAATGATTATTGGTCAACTGTTTACCCTGCGACCCCATTAATGCATATTACCCGTATGGGCTTCAGCTAATAAGAAGCATCGGTCAGGAAAATGACAACAAAAATTGATGTGCGAAAAATGATCATCAAGCGCACTAGAGAGAAAAATACTTCGATCATGGTGTGGGTGATAGCTGTCCAAACAGCATTTAAGTTGTTCGGCTACCGACGTGTGAATCGGCCATCAACGTTCGAGATCTAAACCAACTAGACAATGGAAGCTCGTGTGAAACACGGGAGGAGAGCATTTCCCTCGAATACATGTGTAACACATAAATTGGTACTCTAAGGTTTTAGATCTCCCTAAAATGGGCACACCCTCTATTAGGTGTGGCAATTTTTTTAAGGATGGGACAAAGGGTGGGGCATATACCCATGGAGGATGAGCAATCGGGAATCATCCCTGGTAGTAGCGCCTTTGAGAGGGGATTTCTTTACCAATGGGCGATACCCAGTGCGAGGCAACACCAACTTAATTTTGTGTTTTACGGAACCACCGACATTGAAAATTGAAAATCAAAATAAAAATGAATTTCAAATTGCCTCTTTTTTTCTACGAATTTTGGAATATTAAGATTTCAACCATTTTTCATTCCTTATTGTATGAAATAGGCTGTTGTATTCTATCTGAAACAATGCCGGCAAATAAAAATGACAAACAACTGGAAGTCAGCGAACTGTTGTTGTAAAATGCTGCTAATAGTGAGTGGGTGAATAGAATTTAACGTCGCTTTCAATAATATTTCAGCTATATCGCGACGAACCAACAAAGCACCACCCAACCAAGTTGCATTCCTGTTACTTCAAAGAAGAAATCTTTGAAGCAGCATGGAATCAGATAACCTCCACCCATCCTATAAAGCACTGAGGGCAGCACACAAGATACAGACAGGACGCTTGCATGGTGCAATAAATGAAAGTGATATTACAGCGCTAAACATCACATTATAAAGTTCCTGTTGCTTCTCAGCAAAATGCATTGGAGCAATGCTGCTAATAGTACTTAGGCAACAATGACATTCAACATAAATCGGGAGCCTTCACTTGCTGTGTGATCTATCACTGTGTCATGGTACCCATATTCTGAGAGTGACGTGGTGTGTCAGAGCTTGGAAATGGTGGATGTTTCACCAGTTCAGCCGATATGGCATGGTTTAAGTTACTGTTGAAGCATGAGGCTGGTGCAACACACGCGAACAACCACAACGATGATGATGAGAATGTTAGATTTGAATTGTTTGTTGGCAGTTAAAAGTATGTGACTCAACATACAGTTTTTTACGTCAGTCATACTCATGCACTCCGGGTCCATCATCAGTTGCATATGTGGCATTAATTTAGAAAGCCAAGCTATATTTCATGTTATATCATAATATAAAATACATAACCTCGAAAAAAAATTAGGCTTAGTCAACTGGGATAGGCTTCTAGTCATCACCAAATGCACATGTATTATGAATTTGGAGAGCCTATCTTCATATTTTTTTAAATTACTGCTACTGCTACATTTAACCTTGATAAAAAAGGTGAAGGTCAGTCATATTCATAAGGCTTCTGATCCATCACCATCTGCATATGTGGTATGACCAGAAAAAGGAACAGACAGACAGACAGATGGACGGACAGGCAGATGACCTGGACACTTCAGTTCCATTTGAAGCATCATTACATATTATCTTCAAAGTCTAAATATTCTGTCAAAATGCACCAGAACAAAAGTTCCACTGTAAAAGTTCCACTTCAAAAATCTTTCCACTTTTTCAGTCTAAAAATAGTTAACTGTTGTATAACTATGCTGTCAAATTGCAATGATATATGTATGTGCCATTTCATCTCTCAAGTTTCAAGAAAACTCTGAGGATCTTCACATAAAACAAAAAACAAATGAGCATTAACGAAGTGATAATTTGTGATTTTACTCATTGAAAATTGGCCAGAATGCTTCTCCAGACATCTGGAAGCCAAGGGCTTCACAGCCACCGGAGACTAAACAAGTGTAATTGGGATAACCATACCGCTGAACAGGATCAAATTATTATTATCAGTATTGGAGAGAGAAGTAGCACTGATTCTGTTTACTTTGTTGACAAAAGCACTAGTCCCCTTATGTTAAGTGCATTATGCAATAAGTCAACCACTTCGGAGTTATCACTTGAATGGACAACATACAGGCATACACTATGTAGGCCTGATAGTGTAGGCCTGCAATGTAAAGAATATCAGTGTTACAGCATGTCAATTTGACCAAAATGTCATGATTTGAAGCTGTCTTAAATCCTTGCAATTCTTCACAAATATCACACCATACTGATGGCAGATTATTTCTCTGACCGCATTTTAGCATTTTTATGTGTAAGGCAGGGTCTGATTTAACCTAGAATTAGATATATTTAGCTGTAAAAAAAAACCCACTGTCACATTTATGCCAGCGCTAGCACGTTTCAATCCATTTATTAACTATGTTAATAAAATTATGAATTGTAAACTAGAAGTAACAGCATCAGTGAGTATGCCCCCTTTGGAGAAGCATATTTGATGGGATGTGGATTAATTATCACTGAAGGTGATAAATGTCCCCGCCTAAAGAGCAAAAGTTGATCATGAAATAGTATTTCATTGAAATGCATGGAATATGCCTGTCCACCAGTTGACAGGTGACGTTGCATGGAAAAATCTGTGGTATTGCATTGGGGTATGGCAAAATCTTGACTTTTGTTTTGCGAAAAAGAACGCATTGGATGTTGATCACCCGGAAACCCCATCTGGTACATGTAAATGTATTAACCCGGTGTATGACCATTTAACGCCAAGTGGTGGCGCCACCTGCAAGCGGATTTTCTCGAAACGAATCCCATTCAAGGTCTTATAGCTGTACACCAGTGAGAAAAATTTCAAGTCAAAGCATCAAACCACTGGAGATTTATCGCCCGGAAACCCCATCTAGTACATGTATTAACCTAGCCAGTAGGCTCATTTAACGCCAAGTGGTGGCGCCACCTGCAAGCGAATTTCTCGAAACGCAATCCCATTCAAGCTCTTATGGTTGTACACCAGTGAGAAAAATTTCAAGTCAAAGCATCAAACCACCGGAGATTTATCGCCCGGAAGCCCCATCTTGTATATGTATTAACCTAGGCTAGGACCATTTAACACTATTCGGTGGCGCCATCTGTAGGCGGATTTTCTCGAAACGCAATCCCATACAAGGTCTTATGGCTGTAAACCAGTAAACAAATTTTCAATGGAAAGCGTCAAGCCATTATCGACGTATCGCCCGGAAACCCCATCTTGTACAATGTACATGTATTAACCTAGCCAGTAGGCTCATTTAACGCCAAGTGGTGGCGCCACCTGCAAGCGGATTTTCTCGAAACGCAATCCCATTCAAGGTCTTATGGCTGTACATCAGTGAGAAAAATTTCAAGTCAAAGCATCAAACCACTGGTGATTTATCGCCCGGAAACCCCATCTTGTTTATGTATTAACATAGGCTAGGACCATTTGACACCATGTGGTGGCGCCACTTGTAGGCGGATTCAAACCACTGGAGATTTATCGGCCGGAAACCCCATCTTGTACATGTATTAACCTAGGCTAGGACCATTTAACACTATGTGGTGGCGCCACCTGTACGCGGATTTTCTCGAAACACAATCCCATTCAAGGTCTTATGGCTGTAAACCAATGAACAAAATTTCACTGGAAAGCGTCAACCCATTATAGATTTATTGTCCGGAAACCCCATCTAGTACATGTATTAACCTAGCCAGTAGGCTCATTTAACGCCAAATGGTGGCGCCACCTGCAAGCGGATTTCCTCGAAACGCAATCCCATTCAAGGTCTTATGGCTGTAAACCAGTAAACAAATTTTCAATGGAAAGCGTCAAGCCATTATCGACGTATCGCCCGGAAACCCCATCTTGTACATGTATTAACCTAGCCAGTAGGCTCATTTAACGCCAAGTGGTGGCGCCACCTGAAAGCGGATTTTCTCGAAACGCAATCCCATTCAAGGTCTTATGGCTGTACATCAGTGAGAAAAATTTCAAGTCAAAGCATCAAACCACTGGTGATTTATCGCCCGGAAACCCCATCTTGTTTATGTATTAACATAGGCTAGGACCATTTGACACCATGTGGTGGCGCCACTTGTAGGCGGATTCAAACCACTGGAGATTTATCGGCCGGAAACCCCATCTTGTACATGTATTAACCTAGGCTAGGACCATTTAACACTATGTGGTGGCGCCACCTGTACGCGGATTTTCTCGAAACACAATCCCATTCAAGGTCTTATGGCTGTAAACCAATGAACAAAATTTCACTGGAAAGCGTCAACCCATTATAGATTTATTGTCCGGAAACCCCATCTAGTACATGTATTAACCTAGCCAGTAGGCTCATTTAACGCCAAATGGTGGCGCCACCTGCAAGCGGATTTCCTCGAAACGCAATCCCATTCAAGGTCTTATGGCTGTACATCAGTGAGAAAAATTTCAAATCAAAGCATCAAACCACTGGAGATTTATCGCCCGGAAACCCCATCTTCTTCATGTATTAACATAGGCTAGGATCATTTAACACTATGTGGTGGCGCCACTTGTAGGTGGATTCTCTCGAAACGCAATCCAATTCAAGGTATTATGGTTGTAAACCAGTGAACATATTTCACTGGAAAGCGTCAACCCATTATAGATTCATCGTCCGGAAACCCCATCTGGTGCATGTATTAACCTAGCCAGTGGGCTCATTTAACGCCAAGTGGTGGCGCCACCTGCAAGCAGATTTTCTCGAAACGCAATCCCATGCAAGGTCTTATGGCTGTACACCGGTGAGAAAAATTTCAAATCAAAGCATCAAACCACTGGAGATCTTTCGCCCGGAAACCCCATCTTGCACATGTATTAACCCAGCCTAGGCCCATTAAACACTATGTGGTGGCGCCACCTGTACGCGGATTTTCTCGAAATGCAATCCCATTCAAGATCTTATGGATGTACACCAGTGAACAAAATTCCATCCATTGAAGATTTATTGCCCGGAAACTTCGTACGTACGGACGTATGTACGTACGGAAGGACGGACAGACCAAACTCTATATGCCCCCCCCCCCCCATTATAAATATGGGCGGGGGCATAAAAAGAATGCATAATGAAATAAAAAATAAAGCATTATGTTGATGGGTCGCGAAATCCATATGGGAGGTCAATTCTTTGAAATCCTTTGTCTGCCTAACAAGATCACAATAATAAACTTCATGAAGAGCCAATAAATTGTGCTGTATAAGTTTACTGTCTATAGTGCTACCAAATGATGAACAAATATCACGAAATTACATGATGAGGCAAAATCCCCAGATCTGGCCTGGGAATGTAGATATTGGACTGAAGTCCTGAGAATTTCACGTATTAACAAAAATGGCCATTGGATGTGAATTATAACATAAAATTTTACCACCATGGGTGTTCACAGGCCGATAGGCCACAAGCCGACTTCCAAATATCGATCACTGTCTGTTTCTTGTCGGTGTTGATATATCAATACACGATGGACCCTGTTGCAGGAAGTTGGCGAACACAAAACCGTCTTTTTCGCGTCATGTGCTGTCAATTTCAAATTTGAATTTCGCATAAACTGAAGATCTCCAGTGCGACTTTACAGAGCCTCATTTCCACTATCAGTGAAGTCCGTTCAGATAGTGGAAATGATTATTGGTCAACTGTTTACCCTGCGACCCCATTAATGCATATTACCCGTATGGGCTTCAGCTAATAAGAAGCATCGGTCAGGAAAATGACAACAAAAATTGATGTGCGAAAAATGATCATCAAGCGCACTAGAGAGAAAAATACTTCGATCATGGTGTGGGTGATAGCTGTCCAAACAGCATTTAAGTTGTTCGGCTACCGACGTGTGAATCGGCCATCAACGTTCGAGATCTAAACCAACTAGACAATGGAAGCTCGTGTGAAACACGGGAGGAGAGCATTTCCCCGAATACATGTGTAACACATAAATTGGTACTCTAAGGTTTTAGATCTCCCTAAAATGGGCACACCCTCTATTAGGTGTGGCAATTTTTTTAAGGATGGGACAAAGTGTGGGGCATATACCCATGGAGGATGAGCAATCGGGAATCATCCCTGGTAGTAGCGCCTTTGAGAGGGGATTTCTTTACCAATGGGCGATACCCAGTGCGAGGCAACACCAACTTAATTTTGTGTTTTACGGAACCACCGACATTGAAAATTGAAAATCAAAATAAAAATGAATTTCAAATTGCCTCTTTTTTTCTACGAATTTTGGAATATTAAGATTTCAACCATTTTTCATTCCTTATTGTATGAAATAGGCTGTTGTATTCTATCTGAAACAATGCCGGCAAATAAAAATGACAAACAACTGGAAGTCAGCGAACTGTTGTTGTAAAATGCTGCTAATAGTGAGTGGGTGAATAGAATTTAACGTCGCTTTCAATAATATTTCAGCTATATCGCGACGAACCAACAAAGCACCACCCAACCAAGCTGCATTCCTGTTACTTCAAAGAAGAAATCTTTGAAGCAGCATGGAATCAGATAACCTCCACCCATCCTATAAAGCACTGAGGGCAGCACACAAGATACAGACAGGACGCTTGCATGGTGCAATAAATGAAAGTGATATTACAGCGCTAAACATCACATTATAAAGTTCCTGTTGCTTCTCAGCAAAATGCATTGGAGCAATGCTGCTAATAGTACTTAGGCAACAATGACATTCAACATAAATCGGGAGCCTTCACTTGCTGTGTGATCTATCACTGTGTCATGGTACCCATATTCTGAGAGTGACGTGGTGTGTCAGAGCTTGGAAATGGTGGATGTTTCACCAGTTCAGCCGATATGGCATGGTTTAAGTTACTGTTGAAGCATGAGGCTGGTGCAACACACGCGAACAACCACAACGATGATGATGAGAATGTTAGATTTGAATTGTTTGTTGGCAGTTAAAAGTATGTGACTCAACATACAGTTTTTTACGTCAGTCATACGCATGCACTCTGGGTCCATCATCAGTTGCATATGTGGCATTAATTTAGAAAGCCAAGCTATATTTCATGTTATATCATAATATAAAATACATAACCTCGAAAAAAAATTAGGCTTAGTCAACTGGGATAGGCTTCTAGTCATCACCAAATGCACATGTATTATGAATTTGGAGAGCCTATCTTCATATTTTTTTAAATTACTGCTACTGCTACATTTAACCTTGATAAAAAAGGTGAAGGTCAGTCATATTCATAAGGCTTCTGATCCATCACCATCTGCATATGTGGTATGACCAGAAAAAGGAACAGACAGACAGACAGATGGACGGACAGGCAGATGACCTGGACACTTCAGTTCCATTTGAAGCATCATTACATATTATCTTCAAAGTCTAAATATTCTGTCAAAATGCACCAGAACAAAAGTTCCACTGTAAAAGTTCCACTTCAAAAATCTTTCCACTTTTTCAGTCTAAAAATAGTTAACTGTTGTATAACTATGCTGTCAAATTGCAATGATATATGTATGTGCCATTTCATCTCTCAAGTTTCAAGAAAACTCTGAGGATCTTCACATAAAACAAAAAACAAATGAGCATTAACGAAGTGATAATTTGTGATCTTACTCATTGAAAATTGGCCAGAATGCTTCTCCAGACATCTGGAAGCCAAGGGCTTCACAGCCACCGGAGACTAAACAAGTGTAATTGGGATAACCATACCGCTGAACAGGATCAAATTATTATTATCAGTATTGGAGAGAGAAGTAGCACTGATTCTGTTTACTTTGTTGACAAAAGTACTAGTCCCCTTATGTTAAGTGCATTATGCAATAAGTCAACCACTTCGGAGTTATCACTTGAATGGACAACATACAGGCATACACTATGTAGGCCTGATAGTGTAGGCCTGCAATGTAAAGAATATCAGTTTTGTCAATTTGACCAAAATGTCATGATTTGAAGCTGTCTTAAATCCTTGCAATTCTTCACAAATATCACACCATACTGATGGCAGATTATTTCTCTGACCGCATTTTAGCATTTTTATGTGTAAGGCAGGGTCTGATTTAACCTAGAATTAGATATATTTAGCTGTAAAAAAAAACCCACTGTCACATTTATGCCAGCGCTAGCACGTTTCAATCCATTTATTAACTATGTTAATAAAATTATGAATTGTAAACTAGAAGTAACAGCATCAGTGAGTATGCCCCCTTTGGAGAAGCATATTTGATGGGATGTGGATTAATTATCACTGAAGGTGATAAATGTCCCCGCCTAAAGAGCAAAAGTTGATCATGAAATAGTATTTCATTGAAATGCATGGAATATGCCTGTCCACCAGTTGACAGGTGACGTTGCATGGAAAAATCTGTGGTATTGCATTGGGGTATGGCAAAATCTTGACTTTTGTTTTGCGAAAAAGAACGCATTGGATGTTGATCACCCGGAAACCCCATCTGGTACATGTAAATGTATTAACCCGGTGTATGACCATTTAACGCCAAGTGGTGGCGCCACCTGCAAGCGAATTTTCTCGAAACGCAATCCCATTCAAGGTCTTATAGCTGTACACCAGTGAGAAAAATTTCAAGTCAAAGCATCAAACCACTGGAGATTTATCGCCCGGAAACCCCATCTAGTACATGTATTAACCTAGCCAGTAGGCTCATTTAACGCCAAGTGGTGGCGCCACCTGCAAGCGAATTTCTCGAAACGCAATCCCATTCAAGCTCTTATGGTTGTACACCAGTGAGAAAAATTTCAAGTCAAAGCATCAAACCACCGGAGATTTATCGCCCGGAAGCCCCATCTTGTATATGTATTAACCTAGGCTAGGACCATTTAACACTATTCGGTGGCGCCATCTGTAGGCGGATTTTCTCGAAACGCAATCCCATACAAGGTCTTATGGCTGTAAACCAGTAAACAAATTTTCAATGGAAAGCGTCAAGCCATTATCGACGTATCGCCCGGAAACCCCATCTTGTACATGTATTAACCTAGCCAGTAGGCTCATTTAACGCCAAGTGGTGGCGCCACCTGCAAGCGGATTTTCTCGAAACGCAATCCCATTCAAGGTCTTATGGCTGTACATCAGTGAGAAAAATTTCAAGTCAAAGCATCAAACCACTGGTGATTTATCGCCCGGAAACCCCATCTTGTTTATGTATTAACATAGGCTAGGACCATTTGACACCATGTGGTGGCGCCACTTGTAGGCGGATTCAAACCACTGGAGATTTATCGGCCGGAAACCCCATCTTGTACATGTATTAACCTAGGCTAGGACCATTTAACACTATGTGGTGGCGCCACCTGTACGCGGATTTTCTCAAAACACAATCCCATTCAAGGTCTTATGGCTGTAAACCAATGAACAAAATTTCACTGGAAAGCGTCAACCCATTATAGATTTATTGTCCGGAAACCCCATCTAGTACATGTATTAACCTAGCCAGTAGGCTCATTTAACGCCAAATGGTGGCGCCACCTGCAAGCGGATTTCCTCGAAACGCAATCCCATTCAAGGTCTTATGGCTGTACATCAGTGAGAAAAATTTCAAATCAAAGCATCAAACCACTGGAGATTTATCGCCCGGAAACCCCATCTTCTTCATGTATTAACATAGGCTAGGATCATTTAACACTATGTGGTGGCGCCACTTGTAGGTGGATTCTCTCGAAACGCAATCCAATTCAAAGTATTATGGTTGTAAACCAGTGAACAAATTTCACTGGAAAGCGTCAACCCATTATAGATTCATCGTCCGGAAACCCCATCTAGTGCATGTATTAACCTAGCCAGTGGGCTCATTTAACGCCAAGTGGTGGCGCCACCTGCAAGCAGATTTTCTCGAAACGCAATCCCATGCAAGGTCTTATGGCTGTACACCGGTGAGAAAAATTTCAAATCAAAGCATCAAACCACTGGAGATCTTTCGCCCGGAAACCCCATCTTGCACATGTATTAACCCAGCCTAGGCCCATTAAACACTATGTGGTGGCGCCACCTGTACGCGGATTTTCTCGAAATGCAATCCCATTCAAGATCTTATGGATGTACACCAGTGAACAAAATTCCATCCATTGGAGATTTATTGCCCGGAAACTTCGTACGTACGGACGTATGTACGTACGGAAGGACGGACAGACCAAACTCTATATGCCCCCCCCCCCCCCCATATAAATATGGGCGGGGGCATAAAAAGAATGCATAATGAAATAAAAAATAAAGCATTATGTTGATGGGTCGCGAAATCCATATGGGAGGTCAATTCTTTGAAATCCTTTGTCTGCCTAACAAGATCACAATAATAAACTTCATGAAGAGCCAATAAATTGTGCTGTATAAGTTTACTGTCTATAGTGCTACCAAATGATGAACAAATATCACGAAATTACATGATGAGGCAAAATCCCCAGATCTGGCCTGGGAATGTAGATATTGGACTGAAGTCCTGAGAATTTCACGTATTAACAAAAATGGCCATTGGATGTGAATTATAACATTGGGAATGTTATATTCATGTTAGCCAAATTAGAATAACTTTTCCCTGGTTCAAAGAAGTAAATTTCCATATTTGTAAAAACAAAATCTTATTTTGAGATGCAAAAAACGCCTGAATGATTTCGCCAACACCACCAAAATCTTGTCAGTCCTTTGCCTATCTTGCAAGATCATCATACCCAAATTTCATGGAAATCAAACAAGTTGTTTAGACGATATCATGTTACACATGTTTACCTGAATTCAAGTCTATAGTGCCACCTCGTGGTGACCAAATACCACGAAAAACAAGTAGGTGAAATCTAAAGCCCTAGGGAGAAGGCACATAAGAGTTCAATGAAAAAAAATTAATCATGATAATGGTTATGAAGGTTTTGATGTTAAGTCATATAATTCAGATTTTTCATTTAAATGGCAATTTGATTCGTACCGAAAGGGAATTATCATGTCGGCAATCCTATATTTATGTCTGGCAACCTAGAATAGAACAGTTTTTAAATATTTCTCCAAGCGAATTGGTAAATTTTCATTTCACGAAAAACCAGCTACACCAAAACCTTTTCAGCACATTGCCTATCGTTCAAGACAGTTGTAATAAGATTTCAAAGAAATCAGACCAGCTGTTCAGACGAAATCGTCACAGGAAAGTCTATCTATGCTCTGACTACAACGCCACCTAGTGGTGAGCAGCGGCTATCAAAACACAACCAGACAAATTTCCCAGGCCCAAGGAGATAGCACACAAAGACTGACTCGAAAATATTTAACGGTTTCAGAGATGGCGGCGGCGGCGGATCCGTTTCTCATGAAAACATAAGAGCATCCACTTTGTGAGAATGCTCTAAATATACATTTTACTAATTAGAAAACCAGGGCCTATATTTTAACTGACGTTGACATAATTCCAGTGTTGTGGTTGAATGACAATGTTCACTGTGATTTGGTTGATGCACATCATTCCCGGTCCATATTCAATGACCAAATTCCAAATTTTGTATTTACCTAATGTTCCTCTGTGGCGAGCATTGGTATTCCATTTATCGACGAAAGCTTAAAATGTTGGTTTCTCTCTCCTGTAATACCAGAAGCCTATCAGACTACAAGTACCATTCGGACGAAAGGCCCTGCCGTAACACCTGCAGTTGGACGGTGTGACAGTATTGAGCAACAGTCAGACAATTATGAAGGGAGAAGCTACAGGAACAGTCAAACAATTATGGAGTGGGGGTGGTTGTTTTATTATTGTGCCACTCTGTGTTAGGAAATACAACAAACACAGCAGAGGCTTTCCTCATTTAAAATATCTAGGCGAAACCACAGTTGAATTCACTAAGATTTTCAGATCCTTCATCTCAACGAAAGATGCAGAATCGTAACCAAACCTTCAGTCGATCAGTTTTACGAAGAGTGATCGCCCTCGCTATCCATCAGTCTGCTAATTTTCACTCTCTTCAAAGCTACCAGTGCAATGTAGAATGATATTGGTGAGAATCAGTCTTTCGTATCACTCATGCAAACAAAATCCCATCCTCGCGAGCCACTGTATCGCTCGATCTATTATGATCAATACATTGTTTCAGTTAGTATCGATCGATCTATTAGGATCGATACACTGTCTCGGATAGTTACCCATAGCAGTTCTGGATAATAATAGATCAAATGAATAGACCCAACTACAACCCAAGACGCTGTGGATCTGTAGCATCAAACATGATTAGCTACATATAAATGTTAGTCAAGCTTTAAAACAGTTACCCGAGAGCCGAGGGGGTTTCAGATGTAAAGCTTCGTATTTTAACGTTACATGTATATGAACTTGATATACAGATAGAAGATCATGTGTTTTCAGGCCACTCGTTTTCAATGATTCGATTCACTTTTAGTTTTTTAAGAACAAGGAGACAAGTTATTAAGATTGCTAACGTTACATGTGGACAGACATTCTGTAATGTTAGCAACATTACATTGTCATAAACATTTCATTTCATTCTAGATGATTTCAGGAAGACAGCAGGAGGAAATTCCTTTTGAGTAGGTTAAATGCCTATTAACCAAAATGCTGGTTATTAAAGCGGGATATTGCTGTTCCTAACGTTACATGTGGACAGACCGACATGCCTTTTCCAAAGATTGTTCACATACTGCAAGAATTTACCCTGATAAAGATCAGACAGATTATTTTTAAGCTTTGTTATCTACATGTACCGTCAGGCAAATTGATAATGCAAATGCAATATTTTTACCATATGTCATTCATTACTACATGTGTAACGTTAGCAATAAACATGACAGTGCTAATGTTACATTCAGACAAACACCTTATAAACTGATGATTGAGTCGCAAAAATAAATATTACAGACTGCTAGTATCAACCACCTCTGCTTGCTTTGTCAGTTCTGCCAAATAAACATAAGAAACATCAATATATGCAAATAAATGTATGAAAATCAAACTCGATTGTATTGCTAACGTTACTGTGTTGCTGACGTTACATAAGTGGACAGACAAGAAACAAAATGGATTATCACATTCAATTGCACTCATCAACTACATAGTTAGTGGAAATGCTGTGTAGGAAATACAGACTTGCAATGAAATGTTGACTAACTGTGATAGAATAGAGAATAGCTTGAACACGTTACTTGTACTGATCAACGTTAGCAGTTTTTGAAAACGTTAATTTTTATTTCCTTTTTAAATATTTTGGTTGAATCTATGTTCTGAATCAGCCACACATTATATTTTTCCCAACCAACTTCTTTAAAAGTATGAGATGATAGTATTGTAGGACACAGTTGACCAGATTCCAGAGAGGTGCTAACAATACAGATGTGGACAGACAACAGCTGAGAATTGATACAGATATTGCATTTTCACTATTTGGCTTTACTGTACACTGAAATGATTGTAGTTCAACTTCAAATCACAATTCCCCACCATATCAATATTTTAGAACACTTCAATGCTGAAAAAATAAAGATATAATATATTCTGGCATTGCACTTTGGTCCACAAGAAGAGTGGGCATTCGTCTGTTCCACAACACAGCAATTCAATATTTTCTTTGAGAAGTTTTTTGTATATTGCAAACATATTTTCATTTAGCATGAAACTCAAAACAATTCCTTAAGTGTTTCACTGAATTTAGGGTTTGGAAAAAATAGTGTCTTTGGCCCCCTTAAATATGAAATCTGTCATATGTTAACGCTGTATTATAACAGCACAGTCGACGGACGCGCTTCAATCACCACAAGACCTCCGCAGACTGTGCGTTGATACTACAAGGTGAGCATATGACGTCACTAGTCTGGGAAACCGCTATAGGAGAAAATTACACACCATTGTTTCAAAATAGGCTTTGCCTATTGAGGCGCAAAAGCATCAATAAGTGCTCGAACAGGATGTTCAATTTCACCGGCACGAGAATAGATAGACGTGCGACATATAGCTACGAGGAAGTGAATATAGCTATGATACTTAGCTATCTCTGTAGCCGATAGTTGTCTCATAAATAAAAATACTAACTTAAAATATATTTCCAAAGCACCAACAGCTCCGTGGTTTGCTGAACGGGCTGATCACAGGGTTGTGACAAGGGAGACAATCGTTCCGACAAATCTGTGCCTCGGCTGTTGTCCTGGTTTGTGACAAGGGAGACACTCGAGCCGACACTTGGAGCCTCACTAGCCGATATGAACTGGCACAGGGCTCCATGGACAATCCTGAATAGTGAATGAGACTCGTGGCGGTGTGTCATCGGTTTGGATGGACATTTTTTGACGGGAACTAACACAAATATTCCCTGTTTTGATGTTTTTTTATAGTAAAAATGCTTGTGCAAGTTTTGCTTGCAGCTAAAAGGTTGCTTTTCGAAGGTCGCGTTTGCCTCTTAATTCTCCCAAGATAGGCATACCCCCATCTTCACATCATGGCTTAGTTGGGATATACGGTAAAGATATCATATGTTTTCGCAACAGATATGATGACGTCAATACAAGGTAAGATTTTATTTCGAAGATCCGGAATGTTAACAATATAACAGAATTTGCTTCACAATACTGACTCGATGAGATCTCTCATGAAGTCAAGCTGCGAGGACAATCATATGTCGGTAATGCAAATCAGTATTTTATTGCATTATCAACAGATTTCAAAAAGCTATCCACAAAAAAGTGAGGTATGAAGGTTATTTCAACAAAATTTCGCGAACAATATTTTATCGCATGAAAACACTAGAATAATAAGAGCTAAACAACCGTCTCCCTTTCAACAGACGGACGCCTGTCCTGATGGCCTCCGTTAGTTGGAGTAGATTTGTCACCGTGAGGGACATCACTTCTCATGTCCCAAATATCCACTTGCTTATCCGAAGAACTAGCTCCATTTCTCATCGCCGCGGTTGGACTACCTGCAATGGCGTCACTACGCTCACCAGAAGTTGCTGAGGTAGTTGGCGGTGAGAGATGGAGAGAAACGTTGTCTTGGAAAGTGTCCTCCGGAGATTCCCCCAATTATCTCTGTGATAAAGAGTTCAGCAGTTCTAACCGGTTCACCTCGCCGTTTCCATTGAAGTCGGTCCGGTATTCCAGCATGTCTTGTTGAGGCTCAAATACGAGCCCGTCAAGAGAGACTTCATCATCGTTGTAATAGTTTATTCTATTATTTGTAATAATATTCCGCCTTGGGTGGGCAGTTTGTCTACACGGTATACGTTCACAAGGTTTTACAGAGACGGCGATCTTACGACCACCTAACGTTAGAGATAAATCAGCCGTGGTATTGTTATGTGCATCGACATCACAATCCAATCTGGTACAGGATCTATCACATTGCCCCGGATGGTCATGCATTCCGACTGTCTGAATCGGTGGTATGTCGACCGAGCTGGAGTTCTGGAAATCTACATTGCCATTAAACCTGCTGTAGGAACTGGTTCTTTCACTCGATGGTATACCCGCTGAGGTATTGTTCTGTGAAATACCATCGCCATGAAACCGACTGTATGAACTAACACTGTGCCCAGAATTATCTGGCATTGAATTTCTCTGATTCAATGGTAGACCCGCTGAGGTAATGTTTTGTGAATTATCATCGCCATGAAACCGACTGTATGAACTAACACTGTGCCCAGAATGATCTGGCATTGAATTTCTCTGATTCAATGGTAGACCCGCTGAGGTATTGTTTTGTGAATTATCATCGCCAACAAATCGACAGTATGAACTAACACTGCACCCTGACTGATCTGGCATTGCAGTTCTCTGATTCGATGGTATACCGGCGGAGGCATTGTTTTGTGAATTATCATCGCCATCAAACCGACTATATGAACTAACACTGTGCCCAGAATGATCTGGCGATGCAGATCTCTGACACGATGGAATACCGGCGGAGGTATTGTTTTGTGAATTATCCTCGCCATCAAACCGACTGTATGAACTAACACTGTACCCTGACTGATCTGGCATTGCAGTTCTCTGATTCGATGGTATACCGTCGGAGGCATTGTTTTGTGAATTATCCTCGCCATCAAACCGACTGTATGAACTAACACTGTACCCTGACTGATCTGGCATTGCAGTTCTCTGACTCGATGGCATACCGGCGGAGGCATTGTTTTGTGAATTATCATCGCCATCAAACCGACTGTATGAACTAACCCTGCACCCTGATTGATCTGGCATTGCAGTTATCCGATTCGATGGTATACCGGCGGCGGTATTGTTTTGTGACTTACCATCGCCATCAAACCGAATGTATAAATTAACACTGTGCCCAGAATAATCTGGCATTGCAGTTCTCCGACTGCAAGGTCTGTCAGTTCCTTTTGACGTTGTTTGACAAAATAGATTCCCCTGTGATGTACATATTTCATCAGGTGGTTGGCGGATATCACTGTTATTAGAGTTGTCGATATCCGTCAATTGAGTGAGAGAGGGCATGCTGCCCATCCTGTCTCCATTCGGGTGTGGCTGGCTGTTCCCTGTGTCCCTATGATGATCAGCAACACCTGAACTTTCAATATCTCTTGACACAGGGCCGTCGGGTATATTGGGTATATATGAGCTATTGTTTGGATACATGGCAATATTGTTCATGGGTGAAGTTATATAAGAATCACATTTTCCCAGGTCATGTACATTACCCAAAGTACCGCCAGAACTTAAGTTCGACTCAGTATTCGCGATTTCATTATCGGACGGTTCTCCTTCATATACGGCCTCACCACCATTGTTGGTCACTTGTGCTGCAAGAAGAGCCTCTCCCTGTCCGTGGTGGGGCATTTGTGCGGGTTTATCAGTTGAACTTCTTTGGGACACTGTCTCGTTTCCACTGTCTCCCTCCTCGGAATGCCGGGAAGTTCTGACGATCAGCGGCTGAAAATACATAATATCAATGTGTGTTAATACTTCGAAATTGGTGATGATGGTGGGAGAAATAGTTCTTCGAATATCTAAGGACGTAGTCAAGTGGCTAGGATATTCATGTTGTGGACTTTTTGCGTCTTATCCGCAGTTTATGGGCTTGCGCGAAAGAGATAAGACGACGGGGATCTTCTCCACATAACCCTTTCCGTAGGTTCGTCTTCGGTCAATCCAAAGAACCACAAGACAACTCGTTGAGATAAACAGAGGTTGTTGTTGTTGTTTACTTCTGCATCATCACATAGACAAAATACAGCAAATCATGATAACCAAAAACGTCTGTACAGATGAAGCAATGGTGTTAATGCTTAGCCTAGTGTAATATACATCAAACTTTTATACAGTAGAGTAAACGAACTACTTAACACAGGCTCCGTCTAAACTTCAGTTTCTCACAACTCAAACACTTAACTAGGGAAACTACCGGAATGGACACTTGAGCGCTGGTCATTGCTCGGACAGAGCTGGCCTGTTTGACCATACTGATTCAAATAATATACATGTCTAGCTTTATCATATTAAATAGACGTTCAGGTTTGCTAGATCTCCCCAAAATATCTAACCGCGCACAAATACTCATCTGATTCAAACTCTTACTAATCCATTTAACATTTAACAGAAGACAATTCATTTATATGCATTTCTATAACATACAGCGTAAATCAGGTTTATATTCAAGTATACAGTTGACCTGATGTGACAAATCTCTCGCTCGTACCAGTTACTGTATTATCCATCAGCTATCTTCAATGGTCAGTGTTTCCTGACCACTTCAAGTACATACAGCGGTCAGTATTTCCTGGCTTCCGCTCAATTAGCAGATATGCCACCAATCTCAATATAATTGTAATGTATGTACATGTACCGATCAAACCCGTGAATTGACATTGAATCAAATAACAAACTTTCAAAACTGATTAGGGCAAATATGAAACTCAAACAGATACATGCGAGGCGTCCCTCTATATCCATCTAAATTCCACATATCCTCCCAACCAGAAGTTAAATGTCCATCGTGCACCGATGACATTTAATTCACTTTTTCAATACAATGTCAACCGAAGGTTGAGGAAAATCAAATCCACAGGCTGGCCGGACCTGGGACAAAACTGTCATAGGCGTGTTAAAACTAGATGATACAGAGGTTTGCTCTAGAGTCTTCGAAAGGAATACAAGAAAATTTACACAGCTTGAAACGTTGCATAACACGAAAAATAACAAAAGCCAGTATGCATACAAACAAAATTGAACCAAATACGTACGTCAAAATCTCGGAAAACGACATAATGGACCCGCGTTCTAGCTCCACTGGTCGTAACGGTTTAAGGGGCACATATTTCACCTTACGAAGGTCATGCCAGGGTGTGAGTTTCAGCGAGGTTAGTATGTTAGACTCATTCAGAATGGTAGGTATGTCGACAGGTGGTAAGGAAACGACAGTCGCTAGCAGAGAAACCATTTGAGTCATCACTTGAACCTGACTTAACTTCCAATCCATACCACTAAAAGTACAATTGTTAGGACTCAGCAAATAGAGTCCTGCACCTAGAGTGTGCGTCATCGTAGGAACACCGTCACAATGTTCTTGAATATCTTCTCCAAATGTCTGCACAACAAATTCACCTGGGGCAAGTTCAAATGTTTTACTGATTGTATCGTTAGTTTGACTCAACTGAACCAGACACAAATCACTAGTGACGTTAGATAAGATACTCACAATACAAGGTATATGCTGTGACGCCATCATGGCGTTGCCATAACAAACCTTTGATGTACGTCCCATACACCGTGCAGGGTGGAAGTACCATCCTATGCGCGTATTTAACCCAATATGCTCCGCGGATAACATGACTTTCATTAACTGGCCGGGGGTACGTAAGGGCAGAGCCCATGACCTTATGTTATACTCGACATAGGCACCATTGTCAACAAGTGGGAGAGTGGCCACGTAATGCAGAGAATCGACACCATCACGTAGCCACAGGGATTGCACAAGTACATGTTGATAATACCACATGTACGGCTCAATGAGTTGAACTCCTGTAGGTAGCAGGTCTTGTACTTTACGCAACCCCGACGATGGAAATAATTCCTCAGTCAGTCTGCCCAATTCTACGGAGGCGTACTGTCGTTGGTATTGTAAACGGGCTTCATGGTACGTTTGCATAGTTAATTCCATGGCATCCAAGATATGGTTAAATTTTAACACGAGGAGAATACGTCGCCGCATCCGTACTTGCGTCGCTCTAGCTGACTGAGTGAAATCATTTAGATACTGCGTAACGTTAACCAAAGCATCTGAAAGTTGATTAATTCGATCGCGATTAAGTGCAATCTCATCAAAGGCGTGATGTACTCCAGACGCGAGTTCATTTGCAAAGTGAGCAATGCCATGGGCGGCCGTTAACGTGGTTTGTATCAATTCTCTTAACTTGTCAATATCCCGGGTAGTTGCTAACCCAAACAAGGCGGATCCAATCTCACCCACCACATCTAGCAACGCCCTTCGAAATCGACGGGGAGATGTACGGTCGATATCAGCCTGCTCGACCTGAACTGCAAGATGCTGGAATCGATGCAACCAAGGTAACATGTCGGAACGTTCAATATACTGGTGGTTCAGTGAAACGTTAACCATACGATAAAGTTCTTGGACATGTGCACGAAGATTTTCAGGGAATACCGGTGGCGTGATAGTCACAACAACTGTCCACTCAGCCTTGACCAGATTAACAGGGACTTGTCCAGTAACGAGGACGCCATTCCGCAGTGGGGTTACAGCAGTCTATACCAATGGGACCGGGATAACAAGAATAAATACTAAGAACAACATGACCACCATCATAGCCACTGGTATCGGAAAGTATAAGTGCGGCGATGCTTATTTCTGACTATAGGACAACTCAAGGCTTGAGGTTTGCGCTTGCGCAAGTAATAACCATGCGGTGAGTCGTCCATTTCATTCGAGGAGTCTGGCCTATTGGTGGACTCCTCGTCCATATCGGATGACGTATCATCCGCATTGGGCGGTCCTTCTACATCGGACATTTGACTTTCATTCTCATTTGCCGTATCATCGAGGATTTCAAGTGCATTAGGGGACTGACTGGTAGAGTCATTACACTGAGAAGGGGAGGAGAGTGACAACTGCCCATCATGTGACGTGGGCGCCTCAACTTGCTCGGGGGCTACGTTAAACTGACGTTCTGCTCTGTTCAGACTCTGCCGCGTACCTAACTCAGGGTTGCGACGGGGACGTGGGTGAACATGATCCCAAACAATCTGAGGATCGACAACTCGAAGCTTAGAGACATTGACTACCCTAGTTTTCCCCGACCTCTGGTGTCGGATATGGGCTACCGGTCCGTTAATCTTAAATATTTCATACTGCGGATCACACTGAGCAGTAAGTTTGATTCGTTCATCTGCATGCACAACAACAGAGTCGCCCACCTTGAGCACGCCCTCCCGTGCTCGGCGGTTAATGCGCTCACGATGGTACAACCGTGACTTTTCGGTCGCTTCGAGTGCCTTATGGAGTGCATTGCTCACATGACTTAAACGGTCACCAAGATCTTGTGAAGCATCTACAGGTAGGAAGAAAGGTAAACGTGCGCGACGCCCATACGTTAAATAAAAGGGCGTGTACGTAGTCGTGGCATGTCTTGTGTTGCGATAAGCTAACAAAGCGGAACTGAGTTCACTTTCCCAATGTCGAGACTGATTATTGACTAACTTCTGGAGAATTTCCTTTAGGGTTCGATTGAAACGTTCAGTTCTGCCGTTAGTTTGAGGATGATACGGGGTCGTACGCCTGTGATTTATTCCTAGCAACTTGAATTTTTCTCTCTACTCATTAGAATTGAACTCCTTTCCAAGATCGGTAATCACAATCTCCGGAATTCCGTGTCTAGAACAGTATTCCTCAAGAAATTTACCCTCCACATTTTCAGCTGTTTTCGAACGTATGGGAAAAGCTTCCGCCCAAGCTGAATAATGATCTACTATCGTCAAGATGTAGGAATGGCCTTTTATTGATCGAGTCAGTGGACCGATCAAATCTATACCAACAATCTTACCTGGATATTTTGGCATGGGCATTTCAGTGTACTTTGGGCGAGCACGCACCCGTCTATTTACCTGACAAGTTGCACAACGGTCCAACATACGCATAATGTCTTTACGCATGCCCTTCCAAACGAATGCATCTCGGACTAGACCTAAGGTCTAATAGAGTCCTTGGTGACCTGCTCGAAGGTGCGCCTGCTCCATTATCTCGTTACGAAACCTGGTTAATAAGATCACACGGGGATATTCAGCATCAGCTGCCGAGGGACATCTCGTGGAATATACTATTTCATTGTGCACCATATGTTCTTCCGAGGGAACAGTAAATAGGGTGGGGAACTCTCGTTTTTGTTCCTGGCGAAGGGTTTCTTCATCAATGCTATATACCGATATTGGTACGTACGGTAGGACACCATCAGGTACCTCAGGTATAATGTAATCATTAGTATCAAAGGTTGCAACCTCACAATGCGTTCGAATCCTTGAAAGCATGTCCGCTCGGACATTCTTGCTCCCTTTGATGTATTCAATCTTACACCCATATTCAGCTATCAAAACCGCCCATCGTTGAACCTTGGTGTTCCGAACTTCACCAACGAAGAGACTTTTCAACGGCTTCTAATCAGTGTAAACAACAAATTCTGCTCCATAGAGGTATGGCCTTAACTTTTTCAATGCATAGACTACAGCATAGCCTTCTTTTTCTATGACAGGCCAATTCAACTGGCTATCCTTTAAGGTGGCCGACACATACTGTATGATCCGGTCAACACCCTGCTCGTCTTCTTGCACTAAAATCGCACCTACCGCATAGCTTGATGCATCAGTAAACAATTTGTATGGCTTCTGTGGGTTTGGGTAAGCTAACACACTATCACTGCATAAGATGCGTTTTACTTCATCAAAAGCATTCCGCTGGGGCTGACCCCATTTGAACCTCACATGCTTCCGTGTCAAGGACACAAGAGGCTCTACCAGGTTAGCATAATTGGGGGCACATGCACGATAATACCCCGCCATGCCAAGAAGAGAACGTACTTCCTCTACGGAAGTGGGAGGTAACATGTCACGGATAGCTTGAATTTTCTGATCTTGCGGGGAAATACCATGCTGTGAAATATGATACCCCAATAAATCTACCGATCTGGCAGCGAAAACACACTTCTTTCTTTTGAGCTGTAAATTATACTCTAATAACCGTTCCAAGACCAGTTTTAGATGATAAGCATGCTCAGTTTCATCGTGCGAATATATAACGATGTCATCAACATACACAAAAACAAACTTACCGACATAATCTCGAATATGTCATTCATCGCTCTTTGAAAACCCGCACCTGAGTTACAAAATCCAAATGGCATAGAATTCCACTCAAATAAACCTTCCGAGCAGGTGAATGCAGTTTTTTCAATATCTTCCGGTGCGACAGGTATTTGTCAATATCCAGACTTAAGGTCTAAAGTTGTGAACACGGATGCACCACGCAGAGAGTCAAAAATGTCTGAAATCAAAGGTAATGGATAACTGTCCTTACGCGTTACAGAGTTCAATTTCCTGTAATCGATGGCGAACCTGATCGATTCATCTTTTTTCGGTACCAGTGTGATAGGCGACGCCCAAGGTGATGAAGATGGTCGTATAACACCTGCCTGTAACATCTCCTTTATTTGGTCCTTGACCACATGCTGTTTCATCAAGGGCATTCTGTACGCACGCTGCCTGATGGGTGGGTGATCCCCTGTAGGTATGGTACACTGCACTCTCGCGTGTCTTCCTGCACCTGGTTTCTTTGACTCGTCGAAAACATCTCGGAACTCATGTAACACCTCGTCGATCCCTCTGTTTCCCGTGGTTTCATAAACACTTCCTGTGGCGTCGATACCCCCCAGTAGTCCAGTCGACGTTAACTTGTACGACAGACTGAACCAGCGCATATGACCTTTTGGATAGTCCAATTGAGCTTGTCCTATGTGTAAGGCATCGGACCCCAAAATACACTGGTGAAACATCTCCGGAACCACCACAATCGGTACGGGAGACGCGTTTAGAAATTTGACTTCAGTTTGTCCCAAAACCTTCAGAGGCTGCTCATTTACAGCATAGATTACACCAGTTTTCTTAAGTGGTCCCTTCCCAGATAGTTTGTGCCAAACATCAGCACGTAGTAGTGACGTTGACGCCCCCGTATCAATCAGTGCGGTAATAGTTTGTCCATCCAACTTTAATTGGGCCGAGAACCTCCCTGGAATGATCGAGTGCTCGGCCCTACGCCGTTTGCCGCCTGCTCACGAGTTGTTCGGAAGCGTGGATTAGGTGGATTACGACATTCCGCCATCCTGTGTCCGGTCTGCTCGCATCTCCAACAGGTGATCGGTTGTCTCTGACTGGCACGCCTCTGTCCATTGTATCGTGTCGTTGGCAGTCGCTGATCACTCTGGGCTCGCATTGCGGTATTCTCCTGCTGTCGGCGTTGATCACGTTCTAACCGGTTCAACCGATTGTTCACTAGTTTCTGATGTGACTCTATGGCACCTCGGTTCTGTCGGATTTCCTCTAAACATCTCTCGATAGGGTCCCGAGAAGTATCAATCTCCATCGGTACTGCTTCGTCTAAGTTCATGGTAGATAATAAGTCTAACCGGGATGCTTGATCCTCGACATAGGTCATAGCCGCATTTACATCTTCGGCCCGTTGGCTCAGCACGATCCTGCGTGCCAACTGCTTATCCTGTAGTGACCTAATATATGCACGAAGGATGACACGTTTCGAGTCGTCGTTTACATATGGGTATGCACGTCTAGCCAAGTCCCGAAATCGCCTATTGTACGCATACACAGTTTCTCCTGGTCTCTGGTGAATCGACTCTAACTCACATTTTAGTCTCTCGGCTTCGTTTGTGGACACAAATGCCGTTATCACATGTTGCCTAATTGCTCCCCATGTTACGGTGGAGTTATCCTTGTCCTCGAGAAATAAATCGACCTCCCTTCGGAGACCCCCGGCTGTTGTCCATATCGCCAGATGTGCTGGACTCCCATTGATGTCTTGAACATCCCGTACCGCTGTGTCACATTCCTCTAACCACTCGCGCACCTCGGCCGGAATGAGTCCATCGCACTTACGAATAGCCACAACGTGATTTCGTAACCTCTCCCGTTGTACTCGTGATTGTTCGTGAGCGGAATTGTGAGCACGCACTGCGTTCACTAACGTTGTTACGCCCTGTGCTATGGCCTGCAGATCTTGAACTCGTACGGCCTCATCCGCCATACTTGTCTCGTCTTGTAGGGTCTCGTCGGGGACTGTTTGCGTCTTATCCGCAGTTTATGGGCTTGCGCGAAAGAGATAAGACGACGGGGATCTTCTCCACATAACCCTTCCTATAGGTTCGTCTTCGGTCAATCCAAAGAACTACAAGACAACTCGTTGAGATAAACAGAGGTTGTTGTTGTTTACTTCTGCATCATCACATAGACAAAGTACAGCAAATCATGATAACCAAAAACGTCTGTACAGATGAAGCAATGGTGTTAATGCATAGCCTAGTGTAATATACATCAAACTTTTATACAGTAGAGTAAACAAACTACTTAACACAGGCTCCGTCTAAACTTCAGTTTCTCACAACTCAAACACTTAATTAGGGAAACTATGGAATGGACACTTGAGCGCTGGTCATTGCTCGGACAGAGCTGGCCTGTTTGACCATACTGATTCAAATAATATACATGTCTAGCTTTATCATATTAAATAGACGTTCAGGTTTGCTAGATCTCCCCAAAATATCTAACCGCGCACAAATACTCATCTGATTCAAACTCTTACTAATCCATTTAACATTTAACAGAAGACAATTCATTTATATGCATTTCTATAACATACAGCGTAAATCAGGTTTATATTCAAGTATACAATTGACCTGATGTGACAAGTCTCTCGCTCGTACCAGTTACTGTATTATCCATCAGCTATCTTCAATGGTCAGTGTCTCCTGACCACTTCAAGTACATACAGCGGTCAGTATTTCCTGGCTTCCGCTCAATTAGTAGATATGCCACCAATCTCAATATAATTGTAATGTATGTGCATGTACCGATCAAACCCGTGAATTGACATTGAATCAAATAACAAACTTCCAAAACTGATTAGGGCAAATGTGAAACTTAAACAGATACATGCGAGGCGTCCCTCTATATCCATCTAAATTCCACAATGTGTGTATGTGATATAGATTTGACGATAAAGAAATCTTAATGTCTTGTTGTCGTCATTGAACGGTTTATCGATTCGCTTGTGGTGTTATTATTGAGATGTGATTAAGGTTATGATTAAATAATTGAAGACGGATACGGAAATTCGTGATGAACGGTGATGAATGGCTACCGAAATTCTCATTGAGCGCTTGTATTATAAAGTCAAATATTGTTTGCAATGATCGTGTCACTATTGAATTATACGCTGGAGTGAAGGTTGTTGTGTCCCATTAAAAATATCAGAGGTAATGGCTAATTCCCAATAAAGCTCAAGTTAATCCCTGGACAATGCAGTGTTGCCTAGGTGTTGGCGACACTGGAGCACGGCATGTGCGCCCACGTGATCTTCGGGTTGTTCTCTTTATCTCTCTCCTATGTTTATAACATGGTGCGAGCTTTTCAACTATTGCTAACTGGTGTAAATATGATAATACGGATAAAATATTCTCAACATTCCAAGAAAGGACCAACAAGCTTACATTTAGGATAACCCTGGTAGTTATCATCAGTTGAAAACTCGACCCGTGTTATAAACATAGGGAAGAGGTCAAGAGAACAACCCGAAACTCACGGTGGCCCAGATGCTGTGAACCAGTGTTCCCGACACCGGGGTCAGACAGCATTGTCCAGGGACTAACTTGAACTGTAGTGGGAATTGGCCATTGAGGGTGTGGTACAGACCTGAGCATAGCCGCAATCATTTCCCGTCTGATCATAGTAATTCTCTTCAATCGGCACCTAATAAAGAAAATAAACTCATCTCATTATTACATTTATATAATTAATCGTATTTTGACGATGTATGAACGCTTTATTGGATCCGTATAACCTTGCACATTTCAATTTCCGTTTTTCGTTTATGGTTCCTCAAAACCAAAAATTGAAATTTGACCGTCAATTTTCAATTTTCGTTTTCGGTTCCTCAAAATCAAAAACTGAAATTTCACCGTAAATTTTCCATTTTCGTTTTTCGTTTTACTTCGCGCAAAAATGAAAATCAAATATTGAAAATTGCCTCGACTTGTCCGTTTTTCATTTTTTGATTTTAACTTTGATGTAACGAGTTTAAGTGCGCAAGTGCAAGGGTTATGATGTCACTTCCGTTCTGACGAGTAGTATGGAAAGCGCAAATCGGGTGGTATTGGCCAGTGTGAAGCTTTACACGGAAAACCAGGGAGTGAAAGACATAAGAGTTTCACTACACTATACGAGATTCCTGGAACCAGGCATTCGCACTAGAGTATAATAAGTCAACTGCGCATGCGTAGGGTCGAGTGGGCATGCGCACCTTAAAGCATGATGCGGAGAACGGGATTGGGACACATGGGAGTCTCATTTTACTGAAACTGAAAATTATTAAACCTGGAGCCTGGCATTTCCACTGGGGTAGTGTAATAAATACTTGGGTACCCTAATCATAACCCCAAAGGAACTTCCCATTGGTGTGTTTACGTGTGCGGATGTATGTGTTGCAGCGTTTGACACCCGCACTTAAAGCCTTGAACCTTTTTTGACGCTTAGCGTTGACGGGCGTCTGAACGCTCCAACGCTCGAAGTCCCGAAAAAAGTGGAGGATGAGTGGACCTGAAGCGTTGAAGCATTCTGACGTCCGGCGTCAGTCGTGGCGGTTGTGTGTTTCTTTCGCGGCCCATCAGCGCGATGCTTTATTCTTATAAGTATTAAACGTTTTGTTGGTATCTTTATAAGCACTATATTTTGAAGTAATAATCAATAGCGGTTGTGTGCACGAATGCTTTTCACTTTATAGCACTCTAAACATCTATTTTTCTTTTTTCTGTGTCCTGATTGGCTAAACACCTAATGCCAAAAATCAATGATAACCACGGGATGCCACCTGTCCAGACCTGTCTGATGGACCGGCATGTTCGTGAGCATGCGCAGTCGGCCTACACTACCCTGATGGGAAAGCAAGGCTCCAAATATCTCGTTTAGTAAAACTCACATATCTCTTACGCTCCGCACCTCCTATACGACCCGATTTGCGTTCATTATTCTACTCTCGTGCCGTAAGTGACGTCATATAACCCTTGCGCGTGGGAACTTAACATTGATACGTCTAAGTTAAATCAAAAAACGAAAAACGGACAACTCGAGACAATTTACAATATTTGATTTTCATTTTTGGGCGAAGTAAAACGAAAAACGAAAATTGAAAATTGACTGTCAAATTTCAATTTTTGATTTTGCGAAACCGAAAACAAAAAACGAAAATTGAAAATTTACTGTCAAATTTCAATTTTTGATTTTGAGAAACCAAAACGAAAAACGAAAATTGAAAATTGACGGTTAAATTTCAATTTTTAATTTTGAGATTACAAAGAACGAAAATTAACGGTCAAATTTCAATTTTTGATTTTGAGATACCAAAAACAAAAAATGAAAATTGAAATGTGCAAGGTTACACGGACCTATATGCTATATGTTATATATTTGCTTAGAAATCAACGTTTTCAGAACCACGGATAGGGAACCCCCGAGTTGAGATACTTCTCTCATTAGCTCCAAGCCGTGGTAATGCTGTTATAGATCTAGGCCGCTAGTACACAGCTCCAGATCCATCCACTAATGGGCCCGTCGACGTTTCAAGCCGACTCAACGTCAATTTTACGAGGAACTAGTTTTCATCATTCGTCTATTTACCTTCATAAACATGAACGAAATTTGGACCCATATAATGCCAACTCACAGTTCATCAATACAGTTTTAAAAAAAATCAATGCAGTTCGGCAAATAATTTTCGAGCCAAACTGCAACCGACAAAGACCATGTGGTTACGACAATCTGGGGCACGTCAGTCAAAAATAAATGGTGCGCGATTTTCAAAAGTGCTTTAACTTAACAAACTCAACAGCGCCTGCCACTTCGTGGACGGCGGAACAGGGAGCGGGCAGGGCATGGCTCCCCCAATATTTTCAGCAAAAAAAAAAAAGACAGACAAAGAAAAAACAGACAAAGAAAAAAAAGCAGGGACAGATAAAAAAAACCCCGATGAAGTAAAGCGTAAAACCTGTATCTGTATTGAATACAGATTTTACTCTCCAATAAGCATGAGGGGTATCCTTGCTCATTTCATCATCCAAAGTAAGTCATGGTTCGTCTATCAAATCTGAGCCATGACGGATAGCTTTGTACACCGCAACGAATATCAGCCACTTCAATCAGAGATATTCGTGAGCTTATGACCTCTCCAAACATGGCCATATTTGAACGAGTTAAGCGCCAGGCAATGTCTCCATCTGGTTGCTTTGAAGTCAGATGTTTTCAGACTATCCGAGAATTTTATACTTAAGATACACACTCATGTTGTTTTCTCTTGGACTTCAAAGAGTTTGTCATTCAGCTTCTTGTCTACATACACTGGGCCTATTTTAATCATACCGAGATCCCACGAAGGTAGCGTATTGCCTCAAAACGCCGTCCGTTCATTGGTTGATATTTTAAACGGACAGTTCCAGTAATAACTGTACAGCCCTAATCTGCCTACAGGGCCTGTGCGGAGATAGGAGTATACGGGACTACATTATGGAGGATGGTTCATTCACACTCATAAGTTGACCTGTGTTCGGCTCCACAACAAGTAGAAAACATGTGTTGGTGACATGATCAAAGCTTAATTAACCTTTCGATTGAAATGATATATATTAATATTTAAATTAGTTCTACTTCCGGACATCTTCATTTTCTTGACGGGGAATATCAAAAAGAATGTTGTGAGAAACAACAAAACAGGAAAAACAAATAGAATTTACACATGCGAAGATTTCTTGTTTTATTACTCGGAAATACGCTAGAACGCGTCTCCGACCATCTAAGACCCATGAAGCTTCCGGGGCTTGGGCGGCCCCCGGACCCTCGCATATTTGTGCTGTGATAGTGGCCCTTCAATCACCAATTGCTTCCCCCGTGCCTGCACTTCAAACAGTTGGTGCACGACATACGCATGTCCGTACCTCTTCAACATAACGGGTGTCATTTGAAACTTAGTCGATGCCAGGTATTTCTCATTCACCAAACGCTATATAGACGATCTTCTCGCTGTGGATAATCGCTATATAAATGACGCAGTGAAGGATATATATCCACCTTCACTGGATTTGAAGGAAACTACAGATAGCCCTACAGGCACATCTTATTTAGATCTCTATCTCTATAAAAATGAAGCGGGCATTCTCTCTCGTCGACTTTATGACAAAAGAGATGATTACAATTTCGACATCGTAAACTATCCCTTTCTGGATAGTAATATCCCAGTGGGACCTGCATATGGCGTATACATATCTCGCTTAGTAGCATTTGCTAGATCCTGTGTTAAATGTGATGATTTTAATCAACGTCACAAAACATTGTTGCAGAAACTTATAAAACAGGGCTATTCCACCAAGCGCCTCCACTCAAAGTTTCTCAAATTTGGCGATACATATCGCATGCTGATAACAAAATACGAACGTAGCGTGCAAGATCTATGGCGCTACGTTTCGTAACTTGTGTCTAATTCCGCTTAACCCGGGGCTAGGGGCCGTATGAACCCATGTACTTCAAGATCCTCATGGTACTCATATGAATAGTCACAATCAAAGCGTGACTGAGATACATCATTCTTTAGATGACGACTTTACAACGAATTATGGATTAAGAATACTGATCAGCGATACGGATTTGATATTTTTGGAACATCATGATGTCTTGCCGGCATCATTGAAAATGTTGACCGCTTCTCTCTTGCAGGAAACAAGCCTAGGTTTATGTATACTATGATTGTCCTTTTGGATTTGGTGCTAATACTGTTATGTGGAAAATGGAATAGGTCTTTGGATTATGGACGCGGATATTCTCTAATGGACGACGGCTGGATTATGAATGACGGACTAGACGCTTGTAATTTGAAGCCTCGCGTCCCTCGCATTTCGCAGTAAACTCTTATCGCCTAAAGGCCCTGAACTTCACGTTTATGCAATCACGTACCATCCGATTTATGCGAAATGTACCATTTGTATTGTTTTGTTCAAACATTACGTTTGCTGGTAAGTAGTAGGTAAAAGCCATTTACATCCTCATTTCACCCGGATGTAGAGGTCATTTGAGGAGGATTTGAGGAGGAGAGGTCAAGTGTACTATAGTTCCGGCAGAATGACCAAAAGCTACCTCCAACACAGGAGACTTCCAATTGTTGGAGGGAATGTATTCAGAATGTATTCATCCGCGGTGATGCGGTCTGGCAGCGGTTTTGGCGGTAATTCGGTCTCGGGAAAAAGCTTCCGCGGAGAAAAAGTAGTCCCTAGATAAAATGGTCCGATGGGGTCGAGTGAGGTATCAAAGTGAAGCATTCGTGAAGGGGCATCTAATGGGCTGGTTGTGGGGTTGAAATATCGGCATTCTGCGCATGCGCGGTGGCCCAAGGGTATGGAAATAGACGTTTTGGGATGTAGGGGAGCCACTAATGGCCCAATGGGGTCGAGTGAGGTATCAATGTGAAGCATTCGTGAAGGGGCATCTGATGGGCTGGGTGTGGGGTTGAAATATCAGCATTCTGCGCATGCGCGGTGGCCCAAGGGTATGAAAATAGCCGTGTTGGAGCTAGGGGAGCTACTAATGGTCCAATGGGGTCGAGTGAGGTATCAATGTGAAGCATTCGTGAAGGGGCATCTGATGGGCTGGGTGTGGGGTTGAAATATCGGCATTCTGCGCATGCGCGGTGGCCCAAGGGTATGGAAATAGACGTTTTGGAGCTAGGGGAGCCACTAATGGGCCTATGGAGTTGTATGAGGTATCCATGTGAAGCCTATGTGAAGGGGCATCTAATGGGCTGGATGTGGGGTTGAAATATCGGCATTCTGCGCATGCGCGGTGGCCCAAGGGTATGAAAATAGCCGTTTTGGAGCTAGGGGAGCCCCTAATGGTCCAATGGGGTCGAGTGAGGTATCAAAGTGAAGCATTCGTGAAGGGGCATCTGATGGGTTGGGTGTGCGGTAGGAATATCATTCTGCGCATGCGCAGACGCAATGCGGAGCTCTCGTCCAATCAGAAGCGAGTATTTCAAATCCGTCACAGAGCTCTCAGCCAATCAGAAGCGAGTATTTTGACCCGGTGCATTATGGGACATATCCAAGATGGCGGCACGTATGTTCAAGATGGCGGCACATCCGGTGTCGAAAACTGGCCATTTGCCCCATCCTACACCACTGATTTCAGTTTGACTGAATCTCCACATTGGGCATTTATGCATTATTTATTCTGTATTATACAATCGGATAGCGGTTGTCGTGAATAACAACAAGTTCAGCAATGTTTATATAGTTTATTATCTCCAATGTTACATCATACCCAGGCTGGGGGAGCCGCCCTGGGTATGTTCAGTATGTTCACAGCAAAACAAATTGAAATATCAAACACCATGTTTTATTATTTAGCGCACCGTCACATTAGGTACAAGTGTTTACTGAGCTCAAGTCAACGATCAGCATGTAGACATAGGGAGTATGTGCGGCATCTTATGGTATTCATCAGTGCGCGGGTGACGCATTCAACCGATGGCGGTGGTCGGTCAGCTTGGTAAGGAAAAACGTGACATTGGTTACCCTCTCTACCACCCATTGCATGTTGGGGCGTTGACGATGTGCCCATCTCAAGGCATCCACGGTGTCCAGTATCTCCAGCATCGTCTCTAGTGACCTCCGGTTAATGATGGTGAACGGCTGGTCAGACACATAGATATTATTGCCGGGATAATAATACCGTAACTGGCCCGTCTTTTTGTGACGTAAGATGTACCCGAAAGCGACATTCAATTTGAAGGCCGTAGTTTGATCTTTGAAGATGGCTTCCACGTAGCTGCGTAGACGGGTGTGGTTGGTCACTGGAAAATTGTAAATATCTTGAATAGGGCCATGAGGGTGGAAACAGTGCCGTGTCATGGACCAATGGCGCCGATCGATGTCACTCACTGGATGGTTGTCCTGTAAGAGATCGCCCAGAAAATGTTCGATGTTGTCAGGCGTATGACTCGAAACCGTAACGCTGGGGTCCGGCTGGATATCCAGGCTCTTCTGAACTGTGGGTATAGGCGGGCTCTCCTTCATCGCATCGCCATTGGCGTTCGTCTCCCCGGGCTTATCTTCACTGGGTCTGACCTTCAGCGGCTCCTCTTCAGTAGGAAGTTGTCGCTCAAACCGTAGAGACGGACCATGAATCAAACGCTGATGCCGTCTTAACTGACTGCGTCGTTTGAAGAGTTGACCACAATCCTCGCATGGACGCTTGCGTCGCCCATGAATTGAACGTTCGTGGCGCAGTAACTGATCCTCCCGATTAAATGACCCTGCGCAGGTTATACAAGTATACCGTGCATCGTTGTGGGTGGAGGCCTCGTGGCGTCGTAAATTATCTAGACGAGTAAACTGCCTCTGACAAGTTGTGCAAGTGGACATCTTGGTGGAATCGCCCAGAAAATGTTCGATGGTGTCAGGCGTATGACTCTGTACCGGGGCATGAATCAACCGTTGGTGTCGCAGCAACTGACTGCGTCGTTTGAAGAGTTGACCACAATCCTCGCATGGACGCTTGGGTGGCCCATGAATTGAACGTTCGTGGCGCATTAACTGATCTTCCCGATTAAATGACCGTGCGCAGGTTATACAAGTATACCGTGCATCGTTGTGAGTGGAGGCCTCGTGGCGTCGTAAATTATCTAGACGAGTAAACTGCTTCTGGCAAGTTGTGCAAGTGAACATCTTGGTGGTTGACAGAGTGTCTGATGAAACGGCAAGGCCGCTTCCCTGTTATAGCACGCTAGCTGGTAATCTATTTTTAGCACACTCTACCCCAAGTCGAGGATCAAGACTGGTGTACTGGTGTACGACTGAGGCGCATTGCGCGCGCGCGCATGAAGACCCTCATACATACCTCAATGCAGGCGCAGACGCGAAGTGCCCGGATGTAAAAATGACGTCACTTCCGGTTTGGGTGAATGGAGCGTGACCTTTGGACATGTCCAGACTTGTCTGACCGCCATTGTTGGAAAATGGCGGATAATGGCGGCTAATGGCGGATACACCGCCATTGTGGGAAAATGGCGAATACGTTGACCGGAAAGACACGAAGGTGACCGCCATTGTGGGAAACCCCTACAGACAGGTCAGTACATGCATTCCTATGATGTTCACGCATAATAAAAGGATTGATCTGTAATCTGTGTTGTTGTTGTTCTCTTTTTTTGGACTAACCCATCAGAATAGTACGTATCACGGACTACACCCGTAGAGCTACATCTAGGCGCGCATGTGTGACCTGGTCTATACACCACGTCTCTCTGGAGAGATCCAGCCCTATGCTACTCGCATTTTACAGCATGCCACCGTGGTTAATTCACTCACGGGTTACCGAGCAGTGGTCTGGTCCATGTTTGCAGATGGCGACGACAACGAGGGGCGACGCCAGATCCTCAACGAGTTCACAGAAGCGGTCCTCGACAGAGTGCACTCGATGGAGAGGTGTGCCATCACTCACCACTATTGGACTATGACAGCCATCCTTGATGCTCGGGCTATGGACCACGAGCGCTCACGCCGGAACCAGCGACGGCTGGTTGGCCTCACAATAGTCTGTGCCCTATTGACCCTGGCGCTGTGGTATTGACAGTGGGACCTGACTATAAATACGAGGGTCAGACAGAGTGTGTGTCATTCACCGTTCGACATTGGAGCAAGCCTGTCACCCGTCCTACGAGCCATCCTTCCCCTTACACCTCGGGTGGGGTTACACGTCTATGAAGATAAAGTCACCCTCGTGGAAGACCGTGGAGATGTTTGCTGGTCGCCCGCTGAGACCGTATCGAATACGGTTACGCCACACCGTGACGGCTGGACCAAATTTAAACGGGTGTTGAGCGGCGAGCTCGACGGACACCTCATCCACATAGACAATGCCATCTACGTATACCGTGGACCTTTCTTCCCACGCCTGGGCCGCTACCAAGACCCTACGCGAAGCTTCACCCTAGACCCCGATCTGTGGATAGCCTTCGAGAAAGTGGTGCCTATCGTGGACCAGCTGTTTACACTGGACGAGCGGTCATCAGACGAGTTGGAGTGGGCTCGTGCCCTGAGAGAAGCAGCGGCAGAACCCAATGAACAACTGTCTAGCCATGAACCCGACGACGATGCCATTGATTACCCGGCTAGACTCAGTCAGCCCAGTGACATGACCACCTGATCCTTTGATCTCACGGGGTTCTCCCTATAAATACGAGAGACAGTCAAATCTGGTACCATCCACGTACTGACCATGACGGAGCATATAATACTGGCGTATCTCAGCTTGACCCCCGAGGTTGTCCTGCACGTGTATGCGGATAAGGTCGATATCATGGAGGAGGTGGGAGACATCTGTGATGCGGACCCTACACAACCGTGCCCGGCTCACATTCGTCTGTCCCGGAAGGGCTGGACCAAATTCAAACGGGTGTTGTCTGGTGAACTGGACGGCGACCTCATCCACTTGTGTCACGATGTGTACATTCGACGCGGCCCTTTCTTTGCTCAATTGGCTCGGCTAGATGGAGGTACAGTGCATTTTACCCTTCACCCTGATCTATGGTCTGCATTGGAAGATGCCGTGGTAGATGTGGATGAAGTGCTTATCAAGCGGTCATCAGACGAGTTGAACTGGTCATTTACCATGGCCACTGTCGAAGCCCACGAAGAAAATCAGAAAGAAACTCCGGCCCAAGATACACCCGTTATAAATAAACGATAGAGCCAGGGTCCATCATCATTGTGTCACCATGAAGCGCTGGGAGAAGGTGTTGGATAACTTATACTACAGTCCCGACAGTCCGGCGGCCTTTTGTGCATTGTCGGCTCTCTATCGAGCGGCCAAACCCCAGGGGATACAACGTGCCCAAGTCCGAGATTGGTTAAGAAGACAAGACACCTATACCTTACATCGATCTGTCCGTCGCCATTTTCTACGGAACCGGGTCATCGTGGGAGGAATAGATGCCCAGTGGCAAGCGGATTTGGTCGATACGAGCGCCTTTGCCAAACACAACGATGGGAATCGGTATATCTTGACGTGCATCGATATCCTATCCAAGTATGCGTGGGTGGTACCCATCCGGACGAAAACGGGGGCGAATCTCATAGCGGCGTTCAAAGATATCTTCAAGAGCGGGCGCAAACCTTTGTATTTGCAAACCGACGAAGGCACGGAATTCCTCAACAGACCGTTCTAACAGTTTCTGAAAGCCCAGAAGGTGTTTTTCTTCCATACGTACAACGAGACCAAGGCTTCCGTGGTGGAAAGGTTCAACAGGACATTCAAAGGCCGCATGTATAAATATTTCACCTATAAGAATACAAGGCGGTACATCGATGTTCTCCCGAAACTTGTGAGGGGTTACAATCGAGCCTATCATCCTAACCCATTACCGTGACCCAACGCAATGAAGCCCAAGTCCGGCGTGTCTTGTACCCCAGGCCATCGCAGCGAACGCCGAAGGCGGTGTACAAGGTCGGGGACCCTGTACGGATCAGTAAAGTCAAAGGTCAATTTGAGAAAAGTTACTCGCCCAACTGGAGCGATGAGCACTTCCTGATTAAACGGCGCCTACCCCAACAGCAGCGAGTCTGATGAACTGGAAGATCTTCAAGGGGAACCGTTGCTAGGGACGTTTTACGAGATGGAATTACAGCCTGTCGTAAAAACAAAGCAAGACTACTACACGGTGGAGCAGATTTTGAAAACGGAACGTCGACGTGGCAAACTGTTTCATTTCGTCAAATGGTAAGGCTGGCCCAGTTCCTTCAATTCCTGGGTCGCTGCCAACCAGGTGAACCGACTATAAAGCCAGACACCACTACTGTCATCCTTCATTCCACGTCCGACCACAGTGCTATGGACAAACAGCAGCTGCCTCTCCCAAAACGCGCAAAGCGCAAGTGGGCTTTGTGGTGATAGTGCTAACCCTGCTGAGTGTGTTGTACGGAGGTGTGTTTTACGACGTAGCCTATGTCAGCACGTTACTTAACCAATTGAGAACACCAGCCACCAGTGAAACCGGTCTACAGAGAGCACCAGTCAACCCTGTATCGAGCCCACTCATCACCACCACACC
>JAVTVY010010960.1:0-54779 GCA_036873755.1 Hanleya hanleyi | reverse complement strand
ATGGTAGTAATGTCCTATTTCAAAATGTGCCTTGTCTCATGGAGAATTTCACTATAACATGATTGACATCAAGTATATCAACATAAATAAAAATCCACACCCCCAATTGCCCTTAGGACTGCCAGGAGAAGTCCACAAATAAACACACAAGATTGGAAAGTACTTTTAAACATGCAGCTTCGCAAAAAGATGGAGCCCTTTAGGGTGGCACATCATTTGAGGTTGCACATCATTGGCAATGCACATATTTGAAATGACAATACATAAAAATATGGTTTCTATATCAGTGATGTTGAGGTTGGATTGAAAGGAACTATATTATAAAACTTGAAATAAAGATTACATTTCTTTTTCAAAGTAAGCATATACAGCTCATTACGTATATGTACATGTATAGTTAGGAACAATTGACCGTGCAATTTGGACCACGGAACTTCTTGGTGTAACTTTGTACCATGATATGTGAATTATATAATCCCTTTTCTGACAGAGCTATTAACAATGTAATAGTTGGAGTAGAGGTATCATTTACAGTATGGAATGGGGCACCAGCCTTGTGGGTGAACCCTCACATTTGTATGCAAATACAAGAATATAATAACAAATGTTTTCAATCATACATGTGTAATGCTACATAATAATGTACACTGGTAAAACTGGGACACCACAAACTCAGTTTTAGTTAATATATTAAGTTAAATGTGTGGACACAAATATGGTTCATGTAAAAGCTTTAAGCTGAATCATATGATGTGGAATAGAATGATTTGATAGCAAAATTGAAGGAAATTTTGTCCTTCATTTAAGGCGGCACGAAATTCAAAACTGATAGAGGTTCTGCACTGCGGGATTCCCCCGCCGGGTTATTTAATATTGTACTTCTGAAACAAAATAATGTCATCAAACTACATGTATTAGTAATTACTATAAAGTATATATTATAGGTCATTAGTTGTGTGTGTGTATATATACAATGTACACTGCATCTCATACCTAATAGTAATAGTTTCACATATAAGAGATATAAAATTTGAAATTGAAATATGATGCATTGAATAAGTGTAGAATGATGTAAGCTCCCAGAATATATGAGGGTATATGAGAGATAGAGGGTGTGGCTCTATGCCCCCGGGGGTGAGGACATGCTCTTGGGGGTAGTGGATGGGTTGAATAAGTGTAGATGGCGGATGGGTTGACTAAGTGTATGATGATGTAAGCTCCTTGAATACATGATGGTATGGGATCAGGCGAAGCTTAGTTTAAGAGATATAGGGTGTGGTTCAGTACTCCAGGGGTGGGGATATGCTCCCTGGGGTAGTGGATGGGTTGAATAAGTGTAGCATGATCTAAGCTCTCCGAATATACAAGAGTATAGGGTCGGGCGAAGCTTAGTTTAAGAGATAGAGGGTGCGGCTCGGTGCCCCAGGGGTGGGGACATGCTCCCCGAGGGTAGTGGATAAGTTGAATAAGTGTAGCATGATCTAAGCTCCCAGACTATATATGGGTATGGGATCGGGCGAAGCTTAGTTTAAGAGATAGAGGGTGGGGCTCGGTGCCCCAGGGGTGGGGACATGCTCCCCGAGGGTAGTGGATGGGTTCAAAAAGTGTAACCAGATGTAAGCATTTGGAATAGATGACAGTTCGGGGGGTCGGGATGGTCTTAGTTCAGGAGACATAGTTGAGGCTGAGATGCTGTGGACAGGTTTATTTTCTAAGTCCAAAACTTTAACATTTACTTGGTCCTGGGGTCCCAGGGGTGGGGACATGCTCCCCCAGGGTAATGGATGGGTTCAGTATGTGTAGCCTGATGCAAGCATCTGAAATATGAGGGTTCGGCGGTCGGGCAGGCCTTAGGATCAAACTTTAACATTTACTTGGTCCTGAGGGAAAAATTTCTAAGTCCAAAACTTTAACATTTACTTAGTCCTGGAGATAGACAGACAGACAGACAGATAGACAGACGAACATCATTGTGGCACCTATATCGAGCTTTCCGCAGCTAAAGCTACGGGCTCGATAAGAATCGACATAGTGTCTGTTACAACAAAGTTTATGTTAGAAAAGAAAATTGCCTTGGAAAATAGTGTTTAAGGGGAATCCGGATATGAGAGATTTTGACATTTTTTGGTCAGGTTGAAATTTTTAAAAAGGCACTAAATTATCAAGGGCGCATTATTTCATCTCAGAAAGATAGAAAACACAACTAAACACAAGAAAATATGGTTATTTCTTTGAATTAACTCGAAAAAATGACTTTGTGGAGGAAAATTGACCAAAAATGTAGTGGATTTCTTGAAGTAAAATTTGAAAATTGAAGAAATGTAGTGACTGTTTAACTCACGAATAAAGTTGAATCATCTCTTCGTTGAGATCAAACAAGAATGACCTACTTGAACTTTTGGGGAAATAGAATGCTACACGTGGTCAAACCAACTGAATCTTTCGGGAAAATGGCGATTCACATTTCTTCCTGCTCAGGTGGACTTCTTCCGGCCTCGATGCATTAACCCTTCACACAAAACTGAACACCTGTCAATCAAAGTCCATCTGAATGAGACAGTCATTCAACATGTTGTTGTTGTTTTGTGTTGTTGTTGTTGGCACGTGTTCAGGAGGGTTAATGACATTGAGGTAAGCAAATTTATGTTCACCCATTCTCATCGACAAACGCTTCCAGAACATGCGATCGGAATGCACAACCATTCAGGTGTGAGGGCTACTCACCAAAATTCACTATACTACCATCTTTGTTGTCTAAATTTGATGTAATTAGACGGATGATCTGTTTTTCCCGAGTTTGACAAAATTATCATATCTCGTGCGATTTCTCGAGAAGAAGGCAACAGGATATTAGAGTAAGGCGGCTGGAAAAAGTACATCTCCAGGGAGGTTTCCAAAAATGATTTTCTGCAATGAAACTGCCGAATTAAATATTTTGTATTCTAAATATCACCATATTCTACCGAATTATGATGCCTCTTTGATGTTTATACATGTTATGGACGATATCTTCGACATGCCTATTTGAGCGTATGAATATTATTAACATGTGATGGGTCACCTTGTTTGGGAAAGAAGCACGCTGTCACTTGGTTCCACCTGTGTGATTTCAAAGCGCTGAATTCGATTTCTTTGCCAACAGATGAACTCAAAAGTACGTATCTACCTGTGTATTTGTGGAAAAATTGAATTTCATATCTGCTGTACTTTATTTTCTATTGAATTATCTTTATTTTCTGTTGACGTCGGAGGCAAAATTTCAGCGGTGTTTTGTGTTCACGTGCACAGTCGAATATGAAAGTACGGCCACGTGCTTCAGGCGAAATGGATAATTTTGCTCGTAGGATCTCCAAAACTTAGTTCAGACATTTTATTTTTCCTGGCCTGTTATAGAATTTGTTTTCTGAAAGTCGCTTCTGAAATTCTTTGTCATTTCGTTTCTTTTTTTGCTTCACAAAGGTATTGAAAACATTTTTCAAAAAAATACAAAATACATTTTTTGTCATTTCATGTCTCATGGTATCATTGTGTCATAAAATTTGGTCATTATAATGATGAGGGGCGTTTTTGGAAATTTAGACTTCGCAAAAAATTACGAAAATCTCAAAGGTCCTAATTCTCCTTAAAGACTGTTTTATCATTTACCATGTCAACATAATTGTCAACGGCCATGACAATTCTTGCCAGCCCATATGAATGATAGTCCAAACCTGGGTAGAGTTATCCAAACCAGTGCGAGTCTGTGTTACCAAGCTGTATTGCTTTGAAAAGCTAATGCCAGGTACATGTAAATCAGTTTGTGCAGTGGGTGGATATGCTCTGATTCATTCTTTTCAATCCCTAACTGCCTATTGTGGCCCATTCATTCACATCCAGTCATGTTGTGCTAGGTCTGAAGCTTCATAATCAGTTGCCATTTGACATGCGACTGTTCTTTTGGTCCACATTTCAGAAAGGCTCAATATACAAAATTAAAAGACGGACAATTAATGATAAAGAAAACAATTGTTTTAAAATACTATCCACATATGATTTTCATATTTATCATAGTTTTTGTTCTAGCAGACTCCATACAGAATTTTCTTGAGGATCAACAGGACCAAATTATTATACGGGCCATAATTTCAGGTCAGAACGATTCTAAACACATAAAAAATACAAATATTTCCTTCAACTGACTCGGAAAACTTACTTTGTGCAGCAAAATTGATTAATAATGTAGTGAATTTCTTGGAGTTTTGGAAATAAAAAGTTCACGCGACTGTTTTACTTCCCCGTAAAGTTGAAGCATCATTTCCTTGAGGGCCCAGTACATATACGATGAACTACTGGACATTTTGATAGGTGCACGTGGCCAAACATTCGTTTCGAAAACGGAGCATTAGGCAAATGCCGATTTCCTTGTGAAACGAGCCCCTTCAATTGAGAGTAGTTGATATAAGTATTCATAAACAAGCGTTCTGAAAACCCCAACATCTTGCCCTGTGGGGGTGATCCGCAGAAGCCGCAGCAGTATTGAAGGCATACATGTAGAACAATCTTCCCATGTACAGCTGTACATGTAAATGTTTGCCTAACAAACACCTTATCATTGGAAAGGTACGAAGTCCAAACCGCGATAATTAGAATAAAAATTAATATTTCATGTCACAAATAGCACATGCACATCCTCAAATCATAAGATTCATATGTAGCAAGTGTCAAAATCATCCTAGGAAAGCTGAAAGCTTCAGCAAACTTTCCGTGTATAGGTGTACATGTATGTACATTGTCATTGGCAAATTACTAAACCCTCATAATTTGGACAAAAATTTATATTTCATCTCATAAATAGCACAAGCACATCCTCTAATCATATGAAACATGTGAAGCAAGTTTCATAATCATATAATGAAACCTGAGAAATTCAGTTGACTTTTCTGTACATTTTTGTCTAACAGACAACAATTGGCAAAAACCAAAACCTACACTTTGGACAAAAATTGCTATTTGACCTCATATATAACACAGGCTCATCCTCTAATCACACGAAACATGTCTACAAATTTACATAATCATCCAGAGACATCTGACAACTGCAGCAAACATTCTATCTACATGTGTAAATGTACACTTTTGCCAAACAAAAACCTTATCATTTGCTATAATTTTGACAAAAATTAATATTTCATGTCATAAACAGCACAGGTACATCATCTATTCATACGAAACATGTGTACCAGGTTGCATAATCATCCAGAGACTCCTAACAACTTCAGCAAACTTTCTAAGTATAGGTGTATATGCGCCTTTTTGCTGAACAAAAAGCTTATCATTTGCCATAATTCGGATAAAAATTATTATTTCATGTCATGAATAGCACAGGCACATCCTCTTATCACACGAAACATGTGAACAAAGTTACATAATCATCCAGAGACATCTAACAACTTCAGCAAACTTTCTAAGTACAGGTGAACAAAAAACCTAATCATTGCCATAATTCGGGAAAAAAATAATATTTCATGTCATGAATAGCACAGGCATATCCTCTAATCATGAGAAACATGTGTACTAAGTTACATAATCATCTAGAGACATCTGACAACTTCAGTAAACTTTCTATGAACACGAAAAACAAAATTCCTTATCATTTGCCATAATTTGGACAAAACTTATATTTCATCTCACGAATAGCACAGCCACATTGTTTAATCATACGAAACATGTGTACCAAGTTACATAATCATCCAGAGACATCTGACAACTAATAATCCCCGTGTAGCGTTCTCTATTGTAACAAATTAAAGTAGCTTTTCATAGTGAACCCTCAATCAGGTGATGTTCCAACTTTATTGGTGAGTAAAACAGTCGATACATATATTTATTTTCAAAATTTCTCTCCGAGAATTACACTTACATTATTGCTCAGTTTTACTGAACAAAGTTTTCCGGCCAGTTCCAAGAAATGGTCATATTTTCTTTTATTTTATGGCGTTTACTATCTTCCTGGCTTAAAATTGTGTGACTTTCATAATCTGGCGCCTTTTTGGAAATTTGGACTTGACAAGAACTGAATGTTGATATCTGTCGGGTCACCCTTCTCATGAACTGCTTTCCAATATTGTGAGTTCACTCTCTGTGCACTTCTGTTGGCAGTCCCATAAACAATTGTTTCTGTGGGGTTTCATTTATCTAGATATAATTGTATGATATTTGAGATACGAAATATTTTGATATATGACTTTACTCAAATTAAATAGAATACAAACAAAAGGAGACTTTCCTATTGAACGACTTTCAAATAAGTAACACTGCATTATACCCGTCATCAGCTTGCTGAAGCAAATGGAGCATACTAACTGGTCTCAAGTGAGAAATATGTTTATTGAGTTGACGAAAACTGGGCCCACTATGAATATCTATACATACAGAGGAGATTAGTCCACGAAAACATGATAAATTGTACCAAGCCATGCATCCGCCCTTTGAAGCATGTTTTGTGGTCAAAGGCTGGTCCCTCGGTGGAGCATTATTATACTCCCATCGATGGACGATGGATATTGCGATCACAATCTATCCATATGTTAACTTTTCTTGTCCAGTTCCAGATTTTGGATTGATACTAACTTTTGGGTATTTCTGATCTATGGAACAAATATGAACCCTATTCTATTATGAGGTCAATGATCAAGTTCATATGGACTATAAACATACAAAATCGTCTTTTCCTAGTAACAACATGGCAGTGCGACTAACGTCACAGGACCTACGAAGTAGGCCTTAGGAGGCATTAGGACATGTTTTTGTCAATTTCCGAGGTTTATAGGTCAACTAAGCAGCCCACTTAGGTGACCTATAAACCTAGAAATTGGCAAAAACATGTCCTAATTTCCAGGGAGTAATCCAGACGGGTTTTGATACCGATATACCGGTATCTGCGCCCAAACTCACGCGCCCAAATACTGACAAACCAATTTGAATGTCGGCTAAAATCTAAATTAAAACTACTTAAAATCAATCTAATGGAATTATTTTTGTTATTTATCGAAGAAATAATTGATTATTTGCCGAGACTGAATTTTCACAGTCGCATCGTGCTTCTTGACGAAATCCATGCGGGCCGCCATTTTATCATGGTTTAAGCCCACTGCGCATTGGTTTTGCACAGAATGTTTTCTTCCGGTTTTGCGGGTTTCCGGTTTCGCGGTAGTCGACAGGTGTCCCCGAAACATGCCAGGATTAGTCCCTAAATTTTATCAAAAGTAGGTCAGCTCAGAACTTGCTGGCAAATGTCAAGTCAAAAATCAAGGTTCTAATGTCAATGTTCTCCTTATTTTGCCGACGAAAGGATTCGGATGGACTCACTCACTCACTCAATTTGCAAATGAGAGCCTACTTCGTAGGAAATTTGTCCAATACTGAGTATACTTTGTCCCTGGAGCAAACAAGAACCATATTTATTTTGCAGGTCAAAAGGCCAACAGTCACGGTCACATGGACCAAAAATCGACAATTTTCTTTCAAATCTCCAGTTCAAGGTTATGGACTGGCACCAAACTTTTGGGTATACCTTGTCCTTGGGACAAAGAACAACCCTATTCATGCGAAGTAGGCTCTCATTTGCAAATTGTCTGATAATGAGTGAGTGAGTGAGTGAGTGAGTCCATCCGAATCCTTTCGTCGGAAAAATAAGGAGAACCGTTGACACTCGAACCTTGATTTTTGGCATGAACGTGCATTAGGGAACTGTTACCTGCAAGTTCTGAGCTGACCTACTTTTGATGAAATAATATTTCATCAAAAGTAGGTCAGCTCAGAAGTTGCTGGTAACAGTCCCCTAATGCACGTTCATGCCAAATATCAAGGTTCTAATGTCAGCGGTTCTCTTTTTTTTGTTGGAGAAAGGATTCGGATGGACTGACTGACTGATTCACTCACTCATTACCGGACAATTTGCAAATGAGAGCCTACTTCGTAGGAACAGGAAATAATCAATTATTTCGATAAATAATAAAAGTCCATTAGATTGATTTTAAGGATAGCTGTCCCCTTAGAGGCAGTTTTTGCACCCCCGTGACAATTTGTCGTCTGTATCAATATATATACAAGATAACCATAATAAACTATATATTTTATGAAAGCATACATCCAACTATATGATTTGTATAACCGACGTATAACTGTGTAGAAAATAATGAAAACAATAGCGGCCATTTTTCAATTGAAATTTCATGAAAACTGTTGGTCTTGTTTCAACTTTGATGGTATACCTTGATAGGAAACAATTCGAACTAGTAAACCGTATCTCATTTTTAAAATTTTTGCCTGGTTTTGTTTTTACAGCTATTTTACTAAAATAAATTGAAAACGAGAGCTCCTGAAGGATCTTGGCGTCCACCATTGTCCGATAATCGTAAGCTAATGACAAGAGGATCTTTTTGTCCATTGTTACTAAGACGATTGAGTTGTAATTTTGTTTACAGAATTTCGAATCTGAGCGAAAAAGACCGAAAGAGGGACACTGGAAAACACCAAGATATAATCTTTCTAAGTTTCACGAGTTTCAAGATTTCTAGAAACTGTACTTATGTCGGTTGTTATAGTACAAGAAAAATGAGCAAAGTTAGTCTGAAAGTGAATGTACATGTACGGAGGATCCTTCGTCTTCGTTTTGTAGTATTTTTTTTTTTTTTTTTTTTGCGCGGGTCATCATTGGGTACTGCAAGTGAAGAAAAATCGCTTTGACACTTTGGCATACTTAAGATTTTATAATTCAGAACAAATGCTAATTCTGTTCTGTTTACTGGACTGGTTAGAGATATCTCTTTTAAGATACCATGCTTGAAAATAGTAAGATGGTACAATACTTAATACTGCAGGGATCCGGTCCGCGCAGTAATGTTGAAACTTCGAATTTGAAAGTGTCTGAATCTTGATTATCTCCCTTGGATCGAAACATGCAGTAGTCTACAGTTGTCGAGTTGTGACATTGTGTCACAAGAGTGACGTCCCTTCATGTAGCTGACCCGTCGGCAGATGAAAGGGTGGGGCAGTTCACTTGCAACTGCATGGACCAAAGAAAACTGATTTAAAATTTGAAGAAATACATTTTAATTCCGAATTATTTGAACTCCTTGATATGGAAGGTGAAGATATGGATATTCTCTATAGTCAATATATAGAATATGCCCCACCGTTTGATCCGCCGACTCTTGATGCAACGTCACAACTCGGGAATACCGTATTGGATTTTCGAATCGGACCAAAAAAGGCATCTTGCACAACTAGGCCCCATGTGGGACTTGTGTACCAAATTTCAGAAAGATCCATGAATATTTCCTGAGAATTCACGATAACAATGTTTCACGGGGAAATTCAAGATGGCCACCTGGCAGCCATATTGGATTTCGAATCGGACCAAAAAAGGTATCTTGCACAACTGGGCCACAAGGGGAATCTGTGTACCAAATTTGAGGAAGATCCATGCAGTACTTCTTGAGAAATCACGATAACAAAGTTTCATTGGGAAATCCAAGATGGGCGCCTGGTGGCCATATTGGATTTTCGAATCGGACCAGAAAAGGTATCTTGCACAACTAGGCGACAAGGGGAACCTGTGTACCAAATTTGATAAAGATCCATGCAGTAGTTTCTGAGAAATCGCAATAACAAAGTTTCATGGGGAAATCCAAGATGGCCGCCTGATGGACATATTGGATTTTGAAATCGGACCAGAAAAGGTATGTTGCATAACTGGACCACAGGGGCAACCTGTCTACCAAATTTGAGAAAGATCCAGGCAGTACTTCCTGAGAAATCACGATAACAAAGTTTCATGGGAAATCTAAGATGGCCGCCTGGTGGCCATATTGGATTTTCAATTTGAACCGAAAAAGGTATCTTGCACAACTAGATCATAAGGTGAACCTGTGTACCAAATTTGAGAAAGATCCATGCAGTACTTCCTGAGAAATGACGATAACAAAGTTTCATGGGGAAATCCAAGATGGCTGCCTGGTGGCCATATTGGATTTTCGAATCGGACCAGAAAAGGCATCTGCACAACTAGACCCCAAGGGGAACCTGTGTACCAAATTTGAGAAAGATCCATGCAGTACTTCCTGAGAAATGACGATAAAGTTTCATGGGGAAATCCAAGATGGCTGCCTGGTGGCCATATTGGTTTCTCGAATCGGACCAGAAAAGGTATCTTGCACAACTAGACCCCAAGGCGAACCTGTGTACCAAATTTGAGAAAGATTCATGCAGCAGTTTCTGAGAAATCACGATAACAAGGTTTCATGAGGGAAATCCAAGATGGCCGCCTTGTGGCCATATTGGATTTTCGATTCGGACCGAAAAAGGTATCTTGCACAACTAGACCCAAGGGGAACCTGTGTATCAAAATTGAGAAAGATCAATGCAGTAGTTCCTGAGAAATCGTGATAAAGTTTCATGGGGGGAAATACAAGATGGCCGCCTGGTGGCCATATTGGATTTTCGAATCAGACCAGAAAAGGTATCTTGCACAACTAGAGCCCAAGGCGAACCTGTGTACCAAATTTGAGAAAGATCCAAACAGTAGTTCCTGAGAAATCGCGATAACAAGGTTTCAGGGGGAAATCCAAGATGGCCGCCTTGTGGCCATATTGGATTTTTGATTCGGACCGAAAAAGGTATCTTGCACACTAGACCCCAAGGGGAACCTGTGTATCAAAATTGAGAAAGATCCATGCAGTACTGAGAAATGACGATAACTAAGTTTCATGGGGAAATCCAAGATGGCTGCCTGGTGGCCATATTGCATTTTCGAATCGGACCAGAAAAGGTATCTTGCACAACTAGATCTCAAGGGGAACCTGTGTACCAAATTTGAGAAAGATCCATGCAGTAGTTACTGAGAAATCGCGATAACAAGGTTTCATGGGGAAATCCATGATGGCTGCCTGGTGGCCATATTGGATTTTCGAATCGGACCAGAAAAGGTATCTTGCACAACAAGACCCCAAGGGGAACCTGTGTACCAAATTTGAAAAAGATCCATGTAGTAGTTCCTGAGAAATCGCGATAATGTTTCATGGGGGAATCCAAGATGGCTGCCTGGTGGCCATATTGGATTTTCGAATCGGACCAACAAAGGCTTCTTGCACAACTAGATCCCAAGGGGATCCTGTGTACCAAATTTGAAAAAGATCCATGCAGTAGTTCCTGAGAAATCGCGGCAACAAGAATTGTTTACGGACGGACTGACGACGCCTGGACGCACGGACGGACGACGGACGGACGGACGGACGACGGACGGACGACGGACATGTACAGCCCCCAGAGCTATGGTAGGGCAGCTATTTACGCATGTACATGTTGCCTCCTGAACTGTATTTCTCCAAGCTGAGGTCAATGTTTGGAAGAGTGACCATAGCAGGCTTCCATACTCTAGTGCGTATTAATCTGATATCTTGAAGAAAAACAATTAACAGAGTATTATTTAATACAGGTAAGGGATCAAGTACATGCTAAGTGACTATATATAGGCCTACAAAGCCTGTCAACTACTAAAGGATAACTATTCTGGTCCGAGAAAGAATAAACAGTTTGGAACTATTTTTATACGTGTACTTCGGACAACCCTAAAATCAGAAATTTTCTAGATAGCATAATAAAGGTGAGACAACTCACCTTTCTAAAAATGCACAAAAACAAGTGTGTGCTACACCAAAGAATATGTTAGATATGAAAATTGTTTTGGGAAGTATTTTTAAATATTTTTTTTTACTTTATCAGTAATTGTTTTCGTCTAGAAATTTTATGTGAACAGAGCCTACCTGACATGTGGATCAAATCACAGATATGTGTCAATTGGCAATCAATTATGCAGCTTCTTTTAGAGCCAAGTACAATCAGAACAGGCTATGAATGAATGGATCACAATAGGCAGTTTGGGATTGAATAGAAATAATCCAGGGCATTTCCCTCAATGACTGCACAAACTGGTTTAGATGTATCACATTTTAAAGTAATACAGGTTTGTGACGGGGATGTGACACACACCTGTCTTGGATAACTCCACACAGCTTTGGACTGTCATTCATATTGGCCGACACGAATTATCATTTTTTTTATGACCATCTTTCAAGAGTGTGTATTTATTCTTTATCGACGTCTGCTGGTTGTGCCGAAGTGCAATGTTTGTGTAATTATATTCTCCAATTTACCTTGTTTGTTTAAAGGGGTGTCATATTCACATTCAGGAAGGTTTGGGGAACATTTTGGTATATGATATTGGCCACCAACTATACTGCCTATTTAGAAATCAGATCACCTGTGATTCTATGAAAAAGATAGCTGAACATGTATCACCCTCTTAATAAACTTCGGCAGGTCAGGAACAATGGCACAAGTTGGTCATACAGCCCAAGTGAGATATAATCACCTATTTCTCAACTGGGCTATTGGACCATGCAATTGTCTGTGATTACCCAACATAATGACTTTTAATCGAAGTTGGTATTTTAAAGTACAACGTGTGCAGAAACATGAGGCACTTCAGATCCATCTTCGTAGCTGAGCACTTTCATCGACAGTCCATGTTATAGCATATGCATGTGGTTGTTGTTAAGGATAATCAGGATCTTTGAGATTTTCGAAAAACTTTGCCAAGTCTAAATTTCCAAAAAAAAGCCCTTCATCATTATATTGACCAAATTTTATGACACATTGATACCATGAGACATGAAATGACAAAAAATGTATTTCTTTTTTTTGGAGGGCGGGGGAAATGTTTTCAATACCTTTGTGAAGCAAAAATGAAATGAAATGACAAAGAATTTCGCGAAGCGACTTTCGGAATATAGTATAACAGGCGAGGAAAAATGACTGAACTAAGTTTTGGAGAACCTTGTGGGGGGCCTAATCGTGTATTTGCGCCTAATCGTGTCAGCGCCAAATCGTGTAACAAAATTGCGCCTAATAACGTGTTGCGCCTAATCGTGTAGGAAATTTGCGGTTAATGGTGGAACTGCGCCTAATCGTGTACGAAATTTGCGCTTAATTGTGGAACTGCGCCTAATCGTGTACGGAATTTGCGCCTATTTGTGTAAATGCGCCTAATCGTGTTAGGAGGCTGCGTCTAATCATGTAACTGCTCCTAATCATTTGAACATTTTGCGTTGCGCCTAATCGTGTAGAAAAATTGCTCCTAATTGTGGAACTGCGCCTAATCTTGTAGGAGATTTGCTCCTAATTGTGGAAATGCGCCTATTCGTGTGAGAAATATGCTCCTAATTGTGGAACTGCGCCTAATCGTGGAAATCATTTTGCGCCTAATTATGCGTTGCGCCTAATCGTGTAAAAAATTTGCGTCTAACTGTGGAAATGCGCCTAATTGTGTATAGAGGCTGCGCCTAAACGTGCACAACGTGAAGACATAAGTAGTATGTAAAGGACGGATAAAGTCAACTTGACCTTTCGTCATTTTTGGGGAGGTCACGTGGAGATCACGTGATCAAGAGGTCAATGTCACTATAGTTCCGGAACTTCCGGTCACGTGACCTTTGGGGCATGTATTCCTCCGCGGTGATGCGGTCTGGCGGTGATGCGGTCGCGGGGAAAAAGCATCGGCGGACAGAATGTAGTCCCAAATACGTGGGAGAAGAAGAAATTCTCCGGCAATCTTCGCCAATCTTCGGGACATTTTGGGGGCGAGAGGAGCTCCTAGTCAATCGATTGGGTCGAGTGAGGTGTCAAAGTGGAGCGCTCGTCCAGGGCGATCAAGTCATGGGTGGGTGCCTGCAAATTGAGGATTTGCCCCAAAAATATGAAAAGCGGAACACGGACTTTATCCCTAAAATAGGGGCAAACTCGTATCAACAAGGTACAAAAGGGCTAAAAGGCATATCAAGTCATGGGTGGGTATATGTAAAAAGAGGAATTGTCTCCGAAAATATAAAATGCGGAACACGGACTTTACCTCAAAAATAGGAGAACGATGCGAACATTTGCATCTATAGAGCAAAATAACTGTATGGAGTATGGGGGTGGTCATTGTTTGTGGATTTTAATGTGGTTTGTGGGGTCTTGTTTTCTTCTTCTTCGAAAAATCCCGGTACCGGGTAGGTCTGTATTTTGGCCCATACTTGCTCAGTGGATAGGTCTATACTAGAAAATTTACTCCTGGACATTGCGATATGGGTTGTGGGGTCTTGTTTTTCACGTCTCACCACGTAGAACATGATGGGCGGGGTCCCGAAGCTAAGCGGTGAAATTTTTCGAAAGGTTCACGGAGGTCTGGATAGGCCCATAGGCCTACTGGCTCAGTAGATAGGTCCATACTGGGCAATTCGCATATGTTCATTGCGATATGGGTTGTGGGATCTTGTTTTTCACGTCCCACCACGTAGAACACGATGGGAGGGGTCTCGAAAATAAGCGGTGATTTTTTTTTGAAAAGTCCAGGTACCGGGTAGGTCTGTATATTGGCCCATACTAGCTCAGTGGATAGGTCCATACTGGGAAATTTACTCCTGGACATTGCGATATGGGTTGTGTGATCTTGTTTTTCCCGTCTCGTCAAGTATAACACGATGGGCGGGGTCCCGAAGCTAAGCGGTGAAATTTGTTTAAAAAAGTCACTGCGCGTTTGTGTAGTGGGTAAATAGTGCTGGATGGACGTTTTGGGGTCTAGGTGAGCCCCTAATGGTCCGATGGTGTCGTATGAGGTCTTATTTTGAAGCCCTCGTAGAGGAGCATCCGACTGGACTAATGTATCGTCCGTTTTCGTTATTCTGCGTTATTTGAAGAGCCGACACAGGGACTCGAATCGGAAATTGTAGATGTCTAGTAGCAGGCGATGACGGTGGAAACATCGTCGGATCATAAACCAATGGTCCCTGTAGATGTCACTTAATGGATGGGCGTCCGGTAAGTGTTCACTGGGGGCATCCACTGGATCTTCCTGGAAATGCTCGAAGTCGTCAGTCGTCAGTCACCGGTGTCTGGCTTGATATCTAGGCCCGCTTCGACTATAGGCAAAAGCAAACTGGGCATAGGCTCGGTACTCGGCAAGTGTTGGGTGGGTGGTGTCTTCATACGTTTCATCTCCCTGGGATTCTCTTCAGTGGGAGTGACCTTCCTGGGCTCCTCTTCAGTGGGAGTGACCTTCCTGGGCTCCTCTTCAGTGGAAAGTGGTCGCCCATGCCGTGGTGATGGACAATGAATCAAACGCTGATGCCGTCTTAACTGATTGAGCCGTTTGAAGAGTTCACCACATTCATTACGTTGTTCCCTCGCGCCCTCGTAGAGTGAGCGTTCGTGGCGCCGTAAAGCATCTTACCTATTAACCCTTTCTGGGCTGGGCGATTTGGGGTGTATCGCAGCCTGGGGGGGCGGAAAGTGCCCCCTATATATTTTCGCTATCGCTAAGGCTAGAGGGCTGAAACTTACCACACTATATCTTTGGGTCAAGCTCTACCAGAAAATGTAAAAAATCCAAGATGGCCGCCATGATGACGTCACGGTGACGTCATTTTCAAAAAGAGCATTTTTGGACGATTTTCGGTCAAAATCGTCGATTTTTTTATTTTTGTTTTTTCTTTGCAAAAACTGCATCATAAATTAGTAAATAATAATCTGATATGAAATAAAATAAGTTTTACCCACTTTCCCGTAGATAAAAGCAAAAATTTTGAAGAAATATGATGAAAGCATAACTTTTTCTGGTACCCCACATGGCCGCCATTTTGAATTTACCCATGATCCTCTGCTCGTGGGGTTTTGCAAATAGGCTCAAAATGACCCCAATACGATACCCTATAATTTCACGAATGTTTTAGCTCTCCATTTTTTGGCGTTTCGGAGATATCGCAGACAGTTTGGTAGGCGGGCATTTTGGCCCCCGTCCCCCAGGTCTGGTAGGGTTAATGGGGGAAGGGAGGGAGGGGGAACAATCAGGGGGTATTTTTTGGTGATGCCAAGAAATATGTTTCAGAAAAATGCATCGAATCGCGTTGAATCAACTTGCTGAATTTTTGCGTAATTTTTGAAGAAATATGCCGAAAACATAACTTTTCTGGTACCCCACATGGCCGCCATTTTGAATTTACCCATGATCCTTTGCTCGGGGGGTCATGCAAATAGGCTCAAAATGACCCCAATATGATAATCGAAAAAGTGACGGAGTTTCAGCTCTCGATTTTTTGTCGTCCCGGACATATAATTAAACAACCAACAGGGCGGGGGGGGCAGAAATTCCCCCCCCCCAGGCCAGGTAGGGTTAAATGATCGTGCCGTCGCAAATCTTCGGGGCCACTAAATGGCTTCAGGCAGGTCAAACAAGAGAACATTTCGGCTGCGTATCAGAAAATGCTGAGCATTCTCACCTACCGCCTCTTTTATAAGCCCGCAGCTCGCAAGAACTGTCCTACGTTGTTCTTCCCAACAATCAGCTCATCGCTGCCCTGTACACTCGGGTGCGCTCTTGTGACATGTCTAGCATTGCGTTATACAATGTATTTCTTATATTATACCATATCTGTCCTGCATTATACCATATTTTCCTGTATTATACGATATCTGTCCTGCATTATACTATATTTGTTCTCTATTATATCATATCTCTCATGCACTATACCACATCTGTCCTGTATTGTACAATATTTGTCCTGTATTATACAATACCCATGTCCAGTTTGCTTGTGTCTACAGTCGAGGAGGGTCTAGATATCCAGCCGGACCCTGGTGATACTGTTCCACATACGCCTGACGACATCGAGCATTTCCAGGAAGATCCAGTGGATGCCCCCAGTGATCTCTTACCGGACGCCCATCCATTAAGTGTCATTTACAGGGGCCATTGGTTCATGATCCGTCGATGTTTCCACCGTCATCGCCCGCTACCAGACATCTACAATTTCCGGTTGGAGGACCTGTCTCGGCTCTTCAAGTACGCGAAAGATCTACTTCAACGATCAAACGACGGCCTTCAAGTTGAATCTGGCGTTTGGTTATGTACTGCAGCATAATGAGACAGACCAAGTCCGATAATTTCACTCGAGCTGTAACATCCGGGTATTAGACCTACCGTCACGGATAGGGCATCGCTAGAGACCGTGCCTGACCAAGTGGACCAATTGGATGTGTCGGAATGGGCCCAACAACAACGCGCCAACACCCAATGGGTCGTAGAGAGGCTGACCAATGTCACGTTTTTCGTTACCAAGCTGACCGACCACCCCATCTGATGAATGTATTCACCCATGCACTGATAGATACTCAGAATGCGCAAACAACTATTTGAGGATATGTTGCCTCAGCGGTATCCTGGCCTGCCCGACGACGATTAGAACAAACGGATCAGAGCGAACATGGTCGAAGATGGAACTTTCTGAAATGGCGACTTCTGATTGGACAAGAGCAGCCAAGAATACATCTAACGAAAGAAAGAATATGACAGATGCAGCGCCAAATGGTGGCATCTGATTACTTGAGGCTACTTGTATTATAAACATACCCAACGCAGTTCCCCCAGCTTGGGTATGATATACTGGAGGCGATAATAAAATGATTGATCTGTCATCATTGTTGTTGCTGTTTTTCTCTCACCGGTCTACATCATGGGCGTTAAGGCGTAACGACAGGCGTTGACGGGCGTCGCCGCATTTCGATGAATTAGTGTCAATTTCATGGACTATCTTGAAAATCAGAGCTTCAGGGCTAATTCACCATGGCGTTGAAGCGTTCAGCAGGCGTTGATACTCCTCACATGACCCATTCGGACCACGGATGGTCCATCTCTACCCCAAACGCTTTCCTACACACCCCAAAATGTCCGCTTTCGCTAATACGCCTACTGATGACGTCACCAATGACGTCACAGATCACGTGGACATGCCTCAAATGGTGGTCTACATACCAACAGCTACAAAATGACACCCTACACGACGCATTCGGACCAAGCATGGTCCCTCTCTACTCCAAACACAACCCCACGCACCCCCAAAATGACCACTTTACTTACTACACCCAATTGCGCATGTGCAGATTGACGCAATTTGCAATGAAAAAAACGCGACATTCTGACTCTACCCTACACAAGCTTTACTTTGACACCTCCCACGAATCATTTGGACCAATAGTGGTCCATCTCTACCCCAAACACACCTCAGGCACCCCCAGAATGTCTGCTTTCTATACTACTACCAGACTGCGCATCCGCAAAATAATGAAAACGGACGATAAATTAGTCCAGTCGGATGCTCCTCCACGAGAGCTTGAAACTAAAACCTCATACGACACCATCGGACCACTAGGGGCTCACCTACACCCCAAACGCCCACCCAGCACTATTTGCCCACTACGCATGCGCGCAGTATCTTTTTCAAAAAATTTCACCGCTTAGCTTCGGGACCCCTATCGCCCATCTTGTTCTACGTGGTGAGACGTGAAAAACAAGATCCCACAACCTCTATCGCAATGTCCAGGAGTATATTTCCCAGTATGGACCTATCCATTGAGCAAGTGCGGGCCAATATACAGACCTACCCGGTGCCTGGACCTTTCAAAAAAAATTTCACCGCTTGACTTCGAAACCCCTCCCATCGTGTTCTACGTGGTTAGACGTGAAAAACAAGATCCCTCAACCCGTATCGCAATGAACATGTGTGAATTGCCCAGTTTGGGCCTATCCAGACTTCCGTGGACTTTTCGAAAAATTTCACCGCTTAGCTTCGGGACCCCGCCCATCGTGTTCTACGTGGTGAGACGTGAAAAACAAGATCCCATAAACTATATCGCAATGTCCAGGAGTACATTTCCCAGTATAGACCTATCCACTGAGCCAGTATGGGCCAGTATGCAGACCTACCCGGTACTGTGAAGTCTGTGAGGTCATGTGACGCAGTCAGTATGTCGGCACCTCTTCCCACTTCCCTTATATGTGTTGTAATTTTTACCTGTATATGGCGAGATTCTGCTGGTGAACGTTTCGTCCCCGAGGCCCGCCCCCTGTACAGACCTTCTGGTCTTTGATATATGTTGGCATTTGTGGGAAGTTGATGCTGGGTCGACATCGGGCCTTACAGACTAGTCTTTTGTGTTAAATGCCGTCATTTACATCTGACGACGATACAGCTCACCAATCTCCAATGTACGAGTTGTCACAGCGAAACAGCTCACCAATTACCAGTATACGAGTTGTCAGAGCATTTCCATCATAGCTCTCTAGATTTGTATCTAATACCGCTTATGCCGGTGCTAGGGGCCGTGTGGTCATACCATCCATGTTGCCACATGAACAGGTACAATAAAAGCGTACCTGAGATACAACACATATCACGAATCGTTAGATTCTTGGTATGTGCTTTAGAATAGGTTAACCAGAAGACTATTATGTGAAGTCATGTGACGCAGTCAGTATGTCGGCACCTCTTCCCACTTCCCTTATATGTGTTGTAATTTTTTCCTGTATATGGCGAGATTCTGCTGGTGGACGTTTCGTCCCCGAGGCCCGCCCCCTGTACAGACCTTTTGGTCTTTGATATATGTTGGCATTTGTGGGAAGTTGATGCTGGGTCGACATCGGGCCTTACAGACTAGTCTTTTGTGTTAAATGCCGTCATTTACATCTGACGACGATACAGCTCACCAATCTCCAATGTACGAGTTGTCACAGCGAAACAGCTCACCAATTACCAGTATACGAGTTGTCAGAGCATTTCCATCATAGCTCTCTAGATTTGTATCTAATACCGCTTATGCCGGCTAGGGGCCGTGTGGTCATATCATCCATGTTGCCACATTAACAGGTACAATAAAAGCGTACCTGAGATACAACACATATCACGAATCGTTAGATTCTTGGTATGTGCTTTAGAATAGGTTAACCAGAAGACTATTCTGTAAAGTCATGTGACGCAGTCAGTATGTCGGCACCTCTTCCCACTTCCCTTATATGTGTTGTAATTTTACCTGTATATGGCGAGATTCTGCTGGTGGACGTTTCGTCCCCGAGGCCCGCCCCCTGTACAGACCTTCTGGTCTTTGATATATGTTGGCATTTGTGGGAAGTTGATGCTGGATCGACATCGGGCCTTACAGACTAGTCTTTTGTGCTAATTACCGTCATTTACATCTGACGACGATACAGCTCACCAATCTCCAATGTACGAGTTGTCACAGCGAAACAGCTCACCAATTACCAGTATACGAGTTGTCAGAGCATTTCCATCATAGCTCTCTAGATTTGTATCTAATACCGCTTATGCCGGTGCTAGGGGCCGTGTGGTCATATCATCCATGTTGCCACATGAACAGGTACAATAAAAGCGTACCTGAGATACAACACATATCACGAATCGTTAGATTCTTGGTATGTGCTTTAGAATAGGTTAACCAGAAGACTATTCTGTGAAGTCATGTGACGCAGTCAGTATGTCGACACCTCTTCCCACTTCCCTTATATGTGTTGTAATTTCAAAAAAAAATTCACCGCTTAACTTCGAGACCCCTCCCATCGTGTTCTACGTGGTTAGACGTGAAAAACAAAATCCCGCAACCCATATCGTAATGAACATGTGTGACTTGCCCAGTATGGACCTATCCACTGAGCCAGTAGGCCTATGGGCCTATCCAGACCTCCGAGAACTTTTCGAAAAATTTCACCGCTTAGTTTCAGGACTCCGCCCATCGTGTTCTACGTGGTGAGACGTGAAAAACGAGATCCCGCAACCCGTATCGCAATGAACATGTGTGATTTGCCCAGTATGGACCTATCCACTGAGCCAGTAGGTCAATGGGCGTATCCAGACCTCCGTGAACTTTTCGAAAAATTTCACCGCTTAGCTTCGGGACCCCACCCATCGTGTTCTACGTGGTGAGACGTGAAAAACAAGATCCCACAACCTCTATCGCAATGTCCAGGAGTAAATTTCCCAGTATGGACCTATCCACTGAGCCACTATGGGCCAATATACAGACCTACTCGGTACCTGGACCTTTCAAAAAAAAATTCACCTCTTAACTTCGAGACCCCTCCCATCGTGTTCTACGTGGTTAGACGTGAAAAGCAAGATCCCGCAACCCATATCGCAATGAACATGTGTGAATTGCCCAGTATGAACGTATCCACTGAGCCAGCAGGCCTATGGGCCTACCCAGACCTCCGTGCACTTTTCGAAAAAATTCACAGCTTAGCTTCGGGACCCCGCTCATCGTGTTATACGTGGTGAGACGTGAAAAACAAGATCCCACAACCCATATCGCAATGTCCAGGATGTTTCCCAGTATGGACCTATCCACTTAGCCAGTATGGGCCTATATACATACCTACCCGGTACCGAAACATTTCGAAAAAATTCACCGCTTAGCTCCTAGACCCTTCCCATCGTGTTTTACGTGGTGAGACGAAGAAAAGACCCCACAACCCACAGTGGAATCCACAAAAATTGACCATACCCTATACAGGCATTTTTCAGTATAGATGCAAATGTTCGAATCATTCTCCTATTGTTGAGGTAAAGTGAAGTCCGTGTTCCGCATTTTATATTTTCGGAGTCCTCATTTTACATACACCCATCCATGACTTGATAGGCAGGTCCGATAAGCCAGAGACCGATATTAACCCTTTTCCCCTATTTTAGGGGTAAAGTCCGTGTTCTGCTTTTTATATTTTCGGGACAAATCCTCAATTTACATGCGCCAACCCATGACTTGATCGCCCTGGACGAGCGCTCCACTTTGACACCTCACTCGACCCAATCGGTCCATTGGGGCCCCTCTGGCCCTCAAAATGTCCCAAAGATTGGCGACGATTGCCGGAGAATTTCCCCGGGCTCTCCGCGTATTTGGGACTACTTTCTATCCCCGGAGGCTTTTTCCCGCGATCGCATCATCACCAGACCGCATCACCGCGGAGAAATACGTGACCGGAAGTCCCGGAACTATAGTGACCTTGACCTCTTGATCACGTGATCTCCCCGTGACCTCCCCAAAAATGACGAAAGGTCGAGTTGACTTTATCCGTCCTTTACATACTACTTATGTCTTCACGTTGTGCACGTTTAGGCACAGCCTAGTTAGACGCAAATTTTCTACACGATTAGGCGCAACGCATAATTAGGCGCAAAATGATTTCCACGATTAGGCGCAGTTCCACAATTAGGAGCATACTTCTCACACGAATAGGCGCATTTCCACAATTAGGAGCAAATCTCCTACACGATTAGGCGCAGTTCCACAATTAGGAGCAATTTTTCTACACGGTTAGGCGCAACGCAAAATTAGGCGCAAGATCGTTCAAATGATTAGGAGCAGTTACATGATTAGACGCAGCTTCCTTACATGATTAGGCGCATTTACACAAATAGGCGAAAATTCCGTACACGATTAGGCGCAGTTCCACAATTAAGCGCAAATTTTGTACACGATTAGGCGCAGTTCCACCATTAACCGCAAATTTCCTACACGATTAGGCGCAACACGTTATTAGGCGCAATTTTGTTACACGATTTGGCGCTGACACGATTAGGCGCAAATACACGATTAGGCCCCCCACAAACCTCCGAGCGAAATTATCCATTTCGCCTGAAGCACGTGGCCGTACATACATTTTCGACTCCGCGCGTGTAGACAAATGACCGCTGAAATCTCGCCATTTTGCCTTCGACTTCATAACGAAATAAAGATAATTCAATAGAAAATAAATAGCAGATATCAAATAGAAATTTTCCACAAATACACAGATACGTACTTTTCAGCCCATCTGTTGACATAGAAATCGAATTCAGCGCTTCGATTTCACATAGTTCGCAATGTGACAGAGGGTGCTTCTTTTTCAAACAAGGTAAGCCATCACATGTCAATAATATTCATACGCCCAAATAGGCATCACGAGAATATCGTCCATAACATGTATAATCATCAAAGAAACATCATAATTCAGTGAAATATGGTGATATGTAGCATACAAAATATTTAATTCGACAGTTTCGTTGCAGAAAAGCAATTTTGTCAGACTCTCTTGAGATCTACATTTTCGAGCCGCCTTACTCTAATACCCTGAACAATATGAACAATTCAGCTTGTTTGACCACGTGTAGCATTCTATATTCCAACAACTTGAAGTGGGTCATTCTTGTTCACCCTCAACGAAGTGATGATTCAACTTTATTCGTGAGTTAAACAGTCACTACATTTCTTTAAGTTCCAAATTTTACTTCGAGAAATCCACTACATTTTTGGTCAATTTTGTTCCACAAAATCATTTTTTTGGAGTTCATTCAAAGAAATAGTCATATTTTCTTGGTGTTTTCTATCTTTCTGAGATGAAATAATGCGCGCTTGACAATTTAGTGCCTTCTTGAAAATTTCAACCGAACAAAAAATGTCAAAATCTCTCAGATCCCCCTGCTTCTTAAGAATAAAATCTCCAAAACAAAAAAAATTAGTTAACGGTTCATTGATACCAGTGATTAATACTCCTTTCAATTCCACTATTAGATACCTTGATAAAATGTTACACATAAATAAATATACTCGGCTACGAAAATGGTGAACATTACATGCTTGGCAATTACAGATAATTTTATTTTCAAATAGCCCAAGTGGGCTATAGTTGAATAGCTCACTTAGGCCATTATATCTGACTTGGACTGTATTACCAACTTAAGCTATTGTTCCGGACCTGTTCGGCTATACTTTGGAAAATGGCAAATTTTGCTGTTCATGTCACAATCGCAGTTCAGGGATTTGGATTATTATCAAATTTTAAGTATCCCCAAAACTCATGGTTAAGGGGAATCAGGATGTGAGAGATTTGGACATTGTTTCGGTTAGGTTGAAATTTTTAAAAAGGCACTAAATTATCAAGGGCGCATTACTTCATCTCAGAAAGATAGAAAACACAACTAAACACAAGAAAACATGATTATTTCCTTGAACTAACTCGAAAAATGAATTTGTGGAGGAAAATTGACGAAAAAATGTAGTGGATTTCTTGAAGTAAAATTTGAAAATTGAAGAAATGTAGTGACTGTTTAACTCACGAATAAAGTTGAATCATCTCTTCGTTGAGGTCAAACAAGAATGACCTACTTGAAATTTTGGGGAAATAGAATGCTACACGTGGTCAAACCAACTGAATTGTTCAGGAAAATGGCGATTCACATTTCTTCCTGCTCATGTGGACTTCTTCCGGCCTCGATGCATTAATCCTTCACACAAAACTGAACACCTGTCAATCAAAGTTCATCTGAATGAGACAGTCATTCAACATGTTGTTGTTGTTTTGTGTTGTTGTTGTTGTTGGCACGTCTTCAGGAGGGTTAATGGCATTGAGGTAAGCAAGTTTATGTTCACCCATTCTCATCGACAAACGCTTTCAGAACATGCGATTGGAATGCACAACCATTCCGATGTGAGGGCTACTCACCAAAATTCACTATGCTACCATCTTTGTTGTCTAAATTTGATGTAATTAGACGGATGATCTGTTTTAGACTGTATTACTGTCAGTTAATTTAGGTATCAACAGACAGTGATAGTGTACCAGGGCTCCGCCAGCGATTGGTCGTTCGATCCGCGCCATTTTGGATCGAGATCAGCTTTCTCATTGGCTCGCTATTTTTAGGATGAAAGGGCTTCCCTCAAACAGCAATCATGGCGACCGACGATATCAGGACGAATGTGATGTTGAAGCGAGCTCTTGCTGTTGTCAATCAAACACAAGATCTGCCCTTCAGTTATAATAAATTCTCCAAGTTCTTCTTTTTCCCTGCCTCTGATTGTATTAAAAAAAATTGACATTTTTATTCCCACAGCAAATGCACACATTCTTTTCCCGAACTTTCAGCGGAGTTGCCATCTCTGATCTCCGCCATGCTGGATCTGTCAGAAATCCCTGAAACCACGTATGTCCGGTTCCGTGACGTAAGCATGGCCTCGTTCTCGATCTCAAAATCTGCCGTCAAACATGTACCTTGGATTAGCCAGACATTGGCCCTCCGAAGCAGGGCCCAATGCTGTAGGCTAGATCTGTTTTTCCTGAGTTTGACCAAATTATCAAATCTCGTGCGATTTCTCGAGAAGAAGGCAACAGGATATTAGTGTAAGGCGGCTGGAAAAAGTACATCTCCAGGGAGATTTCCAAAAATGATTTTCTGCAATGAAACTGCCGAATTAAATATTTTGTATTCTAAATATCACCATATTTTATTGAATTATGATGCCTCTTTAATGTTTACACATGTTATGGACGATATCTTCGACATGTCTATTTGAGAGTATGAATATTATTAAGACGTGATGGGTCACCTTGTTTGGGAAAGAAGCATGTTGTCACTTGGTCTGATTCGATTTCTTTGCCAACAGATGGACTTAAAAGTTCTTATCTAACTGTGTATTTGTGGAAAAATTGAATTTAATATCTGCTGTAGTTTATTTTTTATTGAATTATCTTTATTTCCTTTTGACGTCAGAGGCAAAATGGCGAAATTTCAGCAGTGTTTTGTGTTCACGTGCACAGTCGAATATGAAAGTACGGCCACGTGCTTCAGGCGAAATGGATAATTTTGCTCGTAGGATCTCCAAAACTTAGTTGAGACATTTTATTTATCCTTTTCCTGGCCTGTTATAGTGTTTATTTTCTGAAAGTCGCTTCCGAAATTCTTTGTCATTTCGTTTCATTTTTGCTTCACAAAGGTATTGAAAACATTTTTCAAAACAAAAATATATTTTTTGTCATTTCATGTCTCATGGTATCATTGTGTCATAAAATTTGGTCATTATAATGATGAGGGGGCGTTTTTTGGACATTTAGACTTCGCAAAAATTTTCGAAAATCTGAAAGATCCTAATTCTCCTTAAGTGAGATGCATATTGATTTTGAGGTATGTCTGTCCGTCCGTAACATTTATTGACTGTGTAATATCTTATGTTGGAATGGCTTAAAGTTTAGGTATGCCTTTACCCATGGTTCAGGTTGCAACGGCGTACAGGATGAGTCAAAAAAATGTCCACCTGTGGTTTTGTTAATTTAGTCATCTGAAGATATAATTTATTGCGTACATGAATATAACACAATCAAAGGTAATCCCTCTCTGTATATATCCGCCCAATGTATGTTTTATTTATGGACAAAAATATACATACAATGTGTACATGTATATACCAATGACACTCATGGATAGAAAGTGCATTCTCTACATAACGTGGAAATGCATCAAAACGGATACAGGAATGAGACACTTTATATGTTTAGCTGTTTTCAGGTATCTCTGTTGCACTTTAAGACTTTCTCTCCGAGAGTTGTTACTTGGCATTGGAAAAATGTGCAACAGAAATTCATGAAAATAGATAAAACACTGAAGAGTCTCATTCCTGTTTCTTCATCAACTGTTCACTCATTTCTGCGTTATTGAGAGAATGCACTTTCCTTTCGTGAGCGCCATTGGTATATACACAATATATGTATATATTCTTCCATGAATAAAATATACCATGGTTGAATATCGTGGAGAGATGAAGTACCCTTCAATGTGTTATATTCATAGACACAATAAATTGTAACTTCATATGAATAAATGAACAAAACCACAGGTGGACATTTTTTTAATCACCCTGTATATTGAAGCCCAATGGCTCCTGTTGCTGCCATATCAAGGTTTATCCCCCCACCATTTCCCCCCGTTTTCCCCCAAATGTCCTGTTGGATTGACTTTCACATTTCATACACAGTGTCGCGTCGCGTGGCAGACTATATCGCGATATTAGTTTTGAAAAGCTGGCGTGATTAGCGTTTGATCATTTCAAACTATGAATAATTTACGCCTTTGGAATAATTACTAATTATTATAATTAGTAATGTCCTAAATTTTGAAGCTATATTTTTTAGGACTAAATTTATTATGTTTTGTATGTTTCGTCGAGATTCAGTTTCGGGATGTGGGGTGATAGCCTAAAATGCTATGTGGACTGGGGAATGATGTATGTCGGAGTATGGCAGCTAGTCAATGTTTGTCGGACGCGACGACAGCATATGAGGAGGGCTTTGAAGCCGAAATAAGCTGAAATTGGGATAACACCCTGAAAAATAAGGGCAAAAAAGATAAATTAGTTATTAAAGTAGTGTATTTACCGCCCGAGATAATGCCGTCAGACTCAAAAGCAGGATCAATGCGATGTTCATGACCATACTGCAACTGACGATGATCACAGCTCTGATGAGTACCACCCTTGCCCTGAAAAAGCCTGCTCACTATAACGTTCTGTAGCTTTGACAGTCCAAAGCACGTGGGACTTAAGGTTGTAAAGAAGTATTGTTACTCCGAATAACGACAGAAAAGCCATACTTAAGGTTGTGACACACACATTTTGTTGCTGTTGTTGTCCAATATAAGAAGTGTCTTAGAAAGCACGTATGAACTGTGTAGTGTCTCACATCAACATGTTCCTTATGTGATTGCATTCCACACAACAAATCGCGATAAGCAATATCACTACAGAGAATTATATTTATAACAAACAATATTTTCTATGTGACAGTGACATGTGATTCTGTAGAGCAGTTGATATATATAATTCTCATCTATTCTCTCAAAAATACTTAGGACATTAGACACTAAAATCCGATTCATAAATATATGTTTCATTATTTTCGAAGGAAATTTAATTTTGCAAATGATCAAAATATATAGATGCTTAATGTCCATAGTAGTGTGGATGGGTTATCAGAGAATTGCTCAGACTGGGTTTCTATGGTTACACCATGTTCATCATGGACTTTTAATAACAGGCGGCGAACATAGTCATCATTGAACATGGCAATATATTTTATGTACAGAATGGAAGTATATCTCATCAGGAAAATTTTCTTAATCTCATATAGATGCCAGATACATTCCATACATTCTACCTAACATACAACAAACTATGGATGGCACGTCCTTAAAAGTTGCGAGATGCAATATCGTGTCAGTATCGGGAAATAGTTTAGCGAAAATAGTAATAAAGGGAAAGAAATAAGCAACTGTTTGTATAATAATGGTGGTATACGCCATGGACAGGGTAGGATTGAAAGTTCTTCATGTCACACCACATGAGGATTTATGTGATGCTATATCGTCAAACATGAAGTACAGACATTTCGCAATACAAAGGTTGCACCGTACCTGCTAGCGCTGCTCCAAGGGCTTGTTCGAATGGTCACTTTAGGTTACTCAAGTCCCATAGTGAATCGGGGTGGCAAGTTCATATGGCAGAACGTCGCAATTCCAATGGCTTTTTTTATTTTTTATTACTATTATTTATTATTATTATTTAGTGTTTTTTTTTATTTATTCATTTGTTTTTTTGAGACAAAAATTTTGACTCAAATGTGCAGCAGATCCCAATCTGAGAAGAGAAACGGAATCACACGACCAAGGTGTACACTCACAACTTTGCAAATTGAGAACGCGTGATAGTGTCATGTGACCACTTGCTGTAGTTGCTTACAACGATTAATCTTATTGGTCAATAAAACTTACTTGGTTCCTTGATTGGCTGTAATTTAAAGTGGCATTTCTAAGGCCACAAGTCGCCCTCAGGAATAAGTAGGATAGAGATAATCCTGGGTTTAACAAGGATGAAAGCATATTAAAAAGTGACTCGCGTCCACCACTCGAATAAGCCCTTAACCCATGGTTCGCGTTGGATGCTGACATATTCACCAGACCGGGAGAGATACATCACGTGATTGCTATTGCGTAACTTTTAGTTACCTTTTCGTATTACACTGTTGCTATTTTGTAGAGGATCACAAGGTGTTGAATGGAGGCCTTCGAATTCGATTATCTTGGAATAGACATATATTAGAATGCAAAACGTTTGCTCATTTCCATCCCATTGCGGCAGTGTTTGCCACTTCCATGATATTGACATGATATCTAGTTATGTAACCGTTGCATTCGCCCACGTGTTTTGGTGTATAAAAGAGACGATTAAACCGTTAAAAGGAACACTTCCGTAGTGATATTCCTCAGTAACTGTTGTGGTATTTCGTCGCTTATTGTATCATCATGAAGCTTGTGCTCGTTCTGGTTCTGTCTTTGGTCGTTTGCTCTTTGGCGGTAAATATGTTTTAACCTCTTTTTACACGACTTTCATAATTCCTACTGTTTTGCGCGGGAACTGGCTAGTGACATAAAGTGAAGTAGGCTACTGACACAAGTTAACTCAACGTAAACTTCACACATACCAGAATATACTTGAGAAAATCTCTGCCAATATCTATCCGATTTTCATTTTTTTAGTATCCGAAATTTAGTTCTAGAAATGTATAGTTTGAAAAAAAATTCTTTCAAATCCTGACGAAATATTTACCTGAAGAGATGGTGTTAGTTCGCTGGGAAGTTTTGCGATATACCCACGATATATTTTTTATCATTTTTTGGGGTCAACCCACCACAAATTGCAACAATCTATTTCACTGCTATGCATTTCAGAAAGGTCCCCAGAATAACATACTAAAAGTCTACAATCCCATATGCATGGGAAATAACTTAAATTTCAAGTTGAAATTTGAGGTATTTTTCGCGAAATTCCAGTGTTTATTTGTCTCTTGCTCCTATAAGAAAACCTTGTACTTTGTAGTAAGCGTAAAAGAAATGGGTCATTACTTACTCATTCCATTCGTGATCATATCACGGTTATACGCAGCCTAAAATGATACCCTTGCACGAAAATATTTATGGAGAAATTCAAAATGGCGGATGTATGGGGTCCTTCTAAATCTGAACTTTTCACCATTTTCATGACAGTCCAGGCAATCTATCTGGGGTTTTTTGAAGCTGGACCCAAAACAAATTGCAACAGATTTTTTTTTACTGGTATGCATTTCTAATAGGTCCACAGAACAATATTGCCTATTTAGAAATCGGATCACTTGTTATTCTATGAAAAAAGGTACAGCTGCATATTTCACCCCATTCAAATTGCTAGGATTAGTTTATTTCAAGACATTCAACTTTTGCAGAGATGAAACAAATGTTACAAGAACTGGACCTGTTGAATAGATTGCTTGCCACAACTGTTTCTATCAATAATGCCTGCGGTTGATAGTCACAGATCGCGTTCGTTGATCTGCGTGTGGTACAACCCGTACCGTAAAGTCATCCTGACACTACATAGCTAACTCCTTCGCCACGCTTGTCGCTTTTATTAATTTTTCCAGTGCAGATGATTAGCTGTACACGGTTCGTTTTCACAGCGATCCCAACCTCCGCCATATTACGGTAGACGCAATTTTGTATATTTTGTATATTTTTGGGTCACTACGCATGTATACTTGGACAGACATGCACAGCGTGGCGTCTACCGTAATATGGAGAATGTGTGGGTCGCTGTGAAAACGACTCGTGTATAGCTAATCATCTACACTAGAAAACGGAGCAGGAGTTGGCTTCCAGATACGTCTAGTCCGTCCTTCAATATTCAGCCGTTGTCCATCAAAGAATTTCTGCGTCCAAAATCCAAAATAGCATTGGCACCAAATTAAAAGAGTAAATCCTAGTATACATAAACCTAGGCCAGAAAATAACCGGCAATGAGTACCAGGATGAATATTTAATCGGTAAGGGTTTTACTACAAGATCAACGAACGCGATCCTGGACAATCAATGTGAATCATTGATAGGAACAGTTGTGACAAGATGATTGCGTGATGTTACGGTTGTCCTGGTGTTCGGCTATCGTCTACAATAGTTTTCCTATACCAATTAAATTTAGTACAAATAAAGAACAATGCCACCACCTCACCATAATCCCAATGTCTTTTATATTTCATCAAGATGACTAACCATGAACTTATCGAAAGGAGAAGAAAAGCAGCGAACGCCATTTCACGAATAGTAGATACTCTGATCAAGATGGAAATCACTATCAAAGAGTCGAAAACCGACATTGGTAAGATGTGTTTATGGTAAAATTTCAATAAGTATGGTTAAATAATATTGCAGAATCGTCAAGGTTGTTAAACTTGTATGTCTTGCAGTATTCTGATGGGAAGTTAACAAAACTGAACAATTTCCACATTTATCGGGAAAATCTCCAGCTCATTTAGACTGTACAATTTGATAGATATGCCCTGTCCGGAGGTTGTCCTGTTTTTGTCATGGTAAAAACATTCGGCCTTTGTGAAATTAATTGGCAGGCATTGTTGCACGATTGTTCCCGTACACTTCCGTCACCTGGCATCCTTCTCTCGTTATTTAATATCCTCTCGGTGTCGGAATATTTCCAAGTTTTATTTGTTATCTGATTGTGTTGTATAGATGGCGGCAACACGATGATAAATCTACACGATGAGTTCAAGAACGTTCTCCAGCCAGCTATCGATACTCTTCTTAGCGCAGAGGATGTCTTCAAAGGACTATCCAAGAAAGGTAAGCAGATAAAACTATTGATTAGTCCAGATTCATCGAGGAATAAACGAATACAGACTGTAACCAACTTCCGAATCACTAAATCTGACCTGCTACTGGTCACAGTATATATCAGGATCAAACATCAAGGTTCTAATATATGCTCCAATTCATACTCAACAAGTGAGAAATGACTACATTGTAGTCAAAACCTGCGGCAGTGGCAATAATACAGTGAAAGACATATCAGCGGAGGTAGTGGTAATTGTAGAAAAAAAGCGCCATCTGCAAGTGTTTTCATGCCAATGGAAGTAATTTTCAACTTCTAACCCACAATTGCAGGAATTGACTAATAGATTTGACACAGTATATATACATTCGCTTTCCTCGTTCAAAATCCGACGATGTTGACTGGTCCGTGCCGTCTATACTGAATTGACAGACGAAGTCACAATAATCGCTTTGGCAATGTCTTGGTACAAGTATCGTGAATTCCAAGTTTCAAAACATTCCGTTCAGCCGTTGATTTTTGCAAATCAAAAAGGCTTTCAAATATTTGGAAATCCAAACAAATTTCAAGGATTTAGTCATAGCGCGAACATCTACGCTCTTCAGTCTCCCTTCTCGCTTACTTTGCCGAGCAAAATGGAAAATTTATATTTCCGTCAAAGTTAATTTTCAATGAACTTATTATCAGGTCTATCACTTTGATCTGTGAAACTATGGAATGGGGTTGAAGGCTTTATCGAACTGTTCAAGAGGCATAATGACATTTTTCACGATTCAAATTGAGGCCTGTGACAGTCTTGATATTCGATTAGAATAATAAATTAAGTTTCTGCATTTATGTGCGTTATCATCTGCAAACTAAATACGGTACCTTGACACTCTTTTCCATGCAGCAAGCCAATATCAATACATGGTTTGCTCCTTCTATACAAATGATTACCTATTTCATCCTTAGGAGATATCACCTCATCCGACATGTTTGGTCAAGCCTTTTCGAAGGTTGATAATTTTATTAATTTTTTTTTAAGTCAAATTCTGCAAATAAGAAACATTTCTTGTCAGTATCTATGGATATCGCCCTATAATCAATTCGCGAATATGTTTGTCATTAAGTCATTCGGGAGGTGATTTAAGTGCGAAATTTCAGGGTTAGTTCACTAAACAAGGTCTGTGTGTATAAGAGAATCATGTCGAATTCTCGTTATTATCTTTTGGTACATCAAATTATTGCATTCGCGAAAATGACTTCCAAGTCAATATGAAAGGTATCAAAATAAATTTAAAAAACTCTCAAGGAAATCAAGGTCCTAGCTTTTGACGAGATCAAATAGATCGCTTTTATGGTCAGTATCTGCTAATATATGACGTAATTTCATTCGTAAAACTGATTGACAAAGTAACGTAAATTGTGAAGTGTAGAACCAGTAAGTTCTAGCAGAAATTGGCTCTGACTTGAGAGAATGATGTCAAATGCAACATGTTTCTGCCCGTTGTCTGCTGATACACATAAGTATTGATTTTACGGAAGTGATTAATGCAATTCTAAAGGGATTATGGGTGCGGAAGAGGACGAGAACATCAATACCAGCGAAGCAAGGCCCTGGCTTGCGAGAATGAGGATAGAGGGACTGTGTTCCGAAAGAGGATCATTCGAAATAGCTATGTGCCAAATTTCATGCTTGTAACCGAAAGTACACAATATAACTATGATGTACTGTTCGCGCATAGGGTTGTCGGACTCATTAAGTACTACATAGTCATTTATGTATTATAAAACCGTTTGCGCATAAAGTCAGTTTTGAGTATTATCAATGAGTCGGTATAGCTAAGACATTGACAACGAGGTCAAATAGATCGCTTTTATGGTCAGTATCTGCTAATATATGACGTAATTTCATTCGTAAAACTGATTGACAAAGTAACGTGAATTGTGAAGTGTAGAACCAGTAAGTTCTAGCAGAAATGGGCTCTGACTTGAGAGAATGATGTCAAATGCAACATGTTTCTGCCCGTTGTCTGCTGATACACATAAGTATTGATTTTACGGAAGTGATTAATGCAATTCTAAAGGGATTATGAGTGCGGAAGAGGACGAGAACATCAATACCAGCGAAGCAAGGCCCTGGCTTGCGAGAATGAGGATAGAGGGACTGGTTCCGAAAGAGGATCATTCGAAATAGCTATGTGCCAAATTTCATGCTTGTAACCGAAAGTACACAATATAACTATGATGTACTGTTCGCGCATAGGGTTGTCGGACTCATTAAATAGTACATAGTCATTTATGTATTATAAAACCGTTTGCGCATAAAGTCAGTTTTGAGTATTATCAATGAGTCGGTATAGCTAAGACATTAAGTGCAAGTCCAGGGATTGGAGGGTCATTGTTTCGATTCCCACAGAGGGTTAAGTTATTCTTCCTTTCAAAACATATTTCCATATATGCGAATTGCTTGGGGGTAAAGTTAAACATCTTTATTCGGTGAAAGTTGCTGAGTTGTTCCGCTTACTTCTGAAACGTAATTGTTGCGTTTGTTTTTATGATGCATGATCTATAATTTGATACCAAGTATTATTCAATGTTAATCATAATGATAATGCGTTACTTGTTATGCTTCTTCGCCAATTTGTGTTTTATCTAGATTTGGTAGATAAAATGATTACTAGAAGTAGTGAACTTATTTTTCTACTTTCTAAGACAGTCGCCTGGGACTGTATGCAAATTAGCTGAACCACCGACAAGGTTGCGGCTCATCTTCTTTGGTATATAAGAAATCCAAGGATCTTAAATTGTGTATACATCTGCATACTGTTCAATGAAAATGGTAATATCTGAAGACAGTGACTGATGTGACGACCGACAGCTTTAAAGCGACTGACGTAAGAGAATTGAAGTCTGAACGGAAATCAACGAAGCAATAATTCATTCCACCGAATATAGTTGCAAATGAATTCAAACGCGCTTGAATGCAGTGTTGTCATGTGAGATTGGAGGTTGAAAAGAAAAGTGTGGCAGAGATCACACTCTCTTAGCGCATGCGCATTTCAAAAAGTCACAAGAAGAACAAGAACAACAACAACGCGAGCCTCCCGTAGACCTGCGTGCCGCAGGTAATAATATGGCATGAAAAGTTGTTCAGTCAGTAAATACAGCGATAAACAGGCCACATCAGCAGTGTCGATTTCCTATTTTCTGGTCTGGTTTTCCCCAACGTTTTCACTATGTCCAATAGGGAAACCACATTATCCAAACATGCAAAGAAAACACAAGCTGAACAATTTCTACAAACGAAATTGAATTTCGCAGAGAGTTGCTCTTCAATTCCCATGGATACCCACGTGACCGCAGCTTTGACCTATAGTTTTGAAAACGCATGTGCGCTAAAATACTTCAATTTAGTTCACCTACATGTACTCCCCGACCGCGGAATCGCGGAAATAAGCCCTATGTTTGCCCATGTTACACAGCCTACGTTTCTGGATGGATTTCTACTTGACAGTAGCTGACAGAGCGGTCTCGTATTTAGTCCGAGCTTCCTATGATCCTTCACGGCCGATGACGGGTATTTATAAGAGCTTGTCTCGCTAGGGTCCAAGTAGTCTCCCATACTAAAAACGCAAAACCTCCTCAGTCAAAAATATTTTTTTAAATAATTCGGCACTTTACTCGCATATATTTATTAATGAATAATTTTCCTTCATTGTCGGCCCAAATTTAACAAAATCCGTTCCGTTCTTAGTCTATTACAGTATCAACAACTTTACTTTCATTTCATTTGCTTCAACGAAACCACAACTGACCCAATTTTCCGTTTGGAATAAGGTAGGCGTTAAAAGTGCTAAAACTTTAGAAGAACGAAACGGATGTTAAATTTGGGCTGACAATATAGAGAAAAGATTCCTTAATAAATATATTTGGGTTAAGTGTTGAACGGCCGAATAAATTTTCAGAAATAATTTTTACTGGGATGAGGTAGCGCGACCCCGTGGTCGCTTCCATTTTGCGTTTTTCGTATGGGAGAGAACTCTGACCCTAGCCAGACAATCTCTCAGAAAATATTCGTCGTCTGGATTGAAACGTCATAAGAAGCTCGGACTACTTTTTCCTCTTATCCTGCTTAGAATGGCTAACCCTTTTTCATTATTACTATAATTTGGGATGGAGTACGCATTCTAGACTATCAACTACTGCAATATACATTTGAACAACCAGATTTATTTCTTAAAGGTTGCAGTCATTTTTGTTTTCAATTTATCTTTCCCACAGTGACCAAGGAGGAGTTGAACGAAATGAAGAGTGCACTTCAAGACATTGTGGGATGTATGGCATATTCTTTGAAGCATTATGTTGCTGTCCTGAGAGACATGAAGATCAAACCAGTAAGTTATATTTGTTCGTGGGACTTTAATCCTAACGCATGTATTGACCGGATTTAATTTCCGCCAATCTATTTTATTTCAAAGAGCCTGTTTGAATCTGTATGTGAAGTGCAATTGTCGTTATTGATGGGGTGTGTGTATATATATTAAGATAACGGTTCTCTTCTAGCTACACAGTGAGCTAAACAACTAATATTTACCCTTCAAACGATTTGTTCTTGGTTATTATTGCATGCGTGTACAACACGAAGAACCAAATTACACTGGGGAATCAAAAGAACCAACATATTATGAAGAACACCATTCAAAAACCAATGTAGAACCAAATATTCTGAAGAACCAAGCTTTCTAAGATCCGGTTACACATCCTTCTCATGGCATCAGATTGTATACCTCTGATCAGATATACCCTCTGATTGCAACGCGGTGCGCTATTTTTGTGCGCATGACTTTCGGCCAATCCGCTTCGTCCGTTACTAAACCGAGTGGAATGAGCTCGGCATGTCCGAACGCTTCAGGTGTCTTATCAAAATCGGAGAGGAGTCGTTTCGAACAGGAAAGTTAGAAAAATCAAGAATGGTTCTACACTTGCTGCTTGTTTACTCGGATCAGTAACTATATTGTGGCAAATTGACAAATGTTTATTTCAGTTTATGCTATCTCCATTCCCAGATTATATTCCTCCCTGCTGTCGATACACAAGACAGTTGTGGTTATACAAACTGGAACATGCGAGAACAGCTCTCACTAATCCAGTCCATTATCTTTTAATGTATATGGCAAGACGTGCATTTTAACGGTTCCGCACCTGAAAATGAACCTATAATCGTTACAGCTTTATACATGCGAATCTACTGTTTTTTACTAGTCGAGGCAGTTACGTCGTAAACTAGTGTTTTTATTGAGTGTTTCTGAAACTGTTTGCTTCCTATATACATGCTTCGATAGATGTTCACTTTTTTTTCGAGATGAAATATTAATTTTTATCCAATTTATCAGGAGTTTACTTTGTCAATCTTGAATAATCAACTAGTCCTTCAGTTTTGACTGAAGGCCTGTTGAGTTATTGTAGACTTGCTAAGCAGACTTTGAAGACTATATTTATTAAAATTATTAGCATTTGAACTACCATCCTAGTGAAAAAATTATGAAGGATAATCGGCTAATTTATATTGCAGCGAAATTGTGCCATCAATTCACCAATCACACATTTGGTTTGCAACACATTCTTATCTACAGGGGTAGTCTTTTATTTTTGGATCTCGGAACGGACGTCTTCATTTTTTTTTTTTTAACCAGTTGATTATGAGTAAGGCGAGAAAATAATTTCATTTTGTCGAGAGCTGACGTGAACTATTTCTAATTCATGATAATTCATACTTGAAGTGATCCCACCTCCCCATGCACCACCCCCTTCCAGTTAACGAAAGACACAGAACGACCAGTAAGTACTGGATAGTTCTCTGGCTGCAAGACTAACTTGTAAATGGACATTTTAGTGAGTTGTTCCTGATTCTCTCCCTGTATTTCCATTTCCAGTATGATCCACACCGTGACTACCATTACATGGGAAAGTAACCGTCCAAGCCAATTATATCGAGGTATGTATATTTGCATTTATTTACTGTCGTCAAAGCTAAGTCTATATACCGTTATTGATGGAGTTGATATTTTTCTGGATCTTTTCCTCTACCATGAATCTGAAAGCGCTGGTGGATGTAGTTTACAAAGCTGGATCTTTCGTCGTCAAATCTCAATAAGTTCAATCTATAATCATTAAACCCATTCTGATAATATTAATAGATTCGCCTACACGCATATTAATGGTTTAACAGCTCGTCAAATGGCTTGTGATTTTCTGCTGGCAAGGCAAGGGGTCCTGCAAAATCTTCTTTATTTTCTAATAGATCAATATTCTGATATGTCTGGTTATAATTGTCCGATGGCAAAACTGAAGTCTGTTATTTTTATTAGTCGCCTACACACGATTGTGTGAAGAAAATATGAACGGTTGCCTCCGCTTAGATTATTTTTTGAACGACTTGTATTAAGAACTAAAATCGACTGAACGAGTACATTTCGCCGTGATATTAAAACTTATCCAGTTTCAAATACGTATAAAACTCCATTAAACACCTATCCACATCAGTATATTCACGATCTCGCCGACGAAGGCCGATATATGGCCGTAAACGAACATAAAGGTGAGGGGTTTAACATTCGGCAACTTGGTTGGACAGGGAAGAGGTCTTGCACACGTGTTTAGGACCTTGTACGGCCTCATCCGCGAAAACCTCTATAATATATTGTGATGTCATCCTATGCAACTGCGCCTGGCTGAGCGAAACTAGTGGTATGGAGTTCTATTCGAAGAAAATTGAAAAGTTTTCTGAAACGTGATATTATAAATATCGCGGTAAATCCTGTACACGATAATTTGTTGAAAAAAGAGAATTCATGCAGAAACATTTTTTTTCTTTTTTTCTTTCGTACAAGCTTCCAAAGTAAAAAAAATGTATTGAAAATGTCTTCACCCTAAAAAAAAAAACACCGGTCTCCTCTTGATAGTTGGAAATGACCAAAGATGTATTTTGAGTCGGGAATTTAACAGAGGCGAGTGCGAACAAAAATGGCGTGGCCTGTATTTTTATTTTTTAAAGATCCGTGGGCCCAGTTTCTGTCGTGTTAAATAGTTTGTTCATTAAGTCAAAATGCAATATTGCAAAGTAAGTTTGATACTTTCGACTATCTAACGTGTTCACATTTGCAGCTGGTCATAACTGAATTCCACTTCAGAGCACGTCGATTTTGGGGTTGAATAAAGCCATAAATATAAGTTAATTTTCGTTAAACCTGCATTTCCTTATCAACAGTGGAGTTGTTCTCGCCGAATGTGGACCACTGACGCTGTGAAGTTCCCAGGACAAGCCTGATGCCGGGCGGTCTTCCTTGGAGCAGAGGTTCCCAGAACAGCTGATGGGCTATTTCCGTTGGACCGGTCGTTCCCAGAAACCACTGGAAGGCTGCTTCATCGGAACCTTAGTTCCTAGAGTGTGAATAGGCTGTTCTATAGTTTTGCTTTCAATTTAAATCTACATAATTTAGTTTTGAAGAATTCATCTCTGAAATTTTTTTATTAGATGTTGGCATTTCATTTTATATTTTAAAATACATATATTAAAGCGGCCTACCATTCCAACGAAAACGGAACACACTCGCTTGGAGAACGGACTATAATTTGTAAATTAATTTGTGTAGCCTTATCTGTATGCTTTACAGAGTTCACGAACTGTATTGTACTATTGCACAGTAGTAGAGCTATTCTTGTTTAAGCAGAGGTTCCCAGAACCTGCTAATAATTAACTATTTTGACTGGATGCTTCGTCAGGATGAGAAGCTATGGTTCTTCGAACGGAAATAAGGGAACTAGCTGGAATGGATGTTCCCATAAACTTACCGGTGAAGTGATTTTTTTGTTTTGTTTGTTTCTTTTTCGTTTAATAAAAGTATTTTCTCAAGAGCACTACCTTCTCCTCTTGATTTTTGTAAAGACAATATGCACTTGGTGGACACGTCAGTGCTACAAGGTTGTACACCGGGTTTCTCTGTATCAGTTGGCCTTTCAAATTGTCTAGGAGATTCCTCTACATGATGTAGGATGCAGCAAGTAGATACTGCAAACCGTTGCCGAGATATTAGATTTTGATGTATAAAATTCTAATTCAGTGAATCGATAGAAATGAGATTTATGCTTGGATATCGATAGAAAATCGGGTGGAGTTGAAGTCTTATTGACCTCTGTGGGGCGCGGCACTTGGCCGTTAGTCCGACACTTCCGGTCATTGACCAGGTCTTATTCCTGTGTCGTGATGCGGTCATTCAGAAGCGGTAATAAGGCCATGGGTCCACCTCCAAAGACAAACCATAGACTCGTGCCAAGGCTAATTCTCTTCCAGTTTCAAGCATCCTTTGCCGTTATGTCCGGTGATCTCTGGTAATCTTCGGAGGTCGATGATAATTCGTCAGAAGTCAATCGTACCTCGTACTCTGAAAAAAAACAGTTGTGTACAGAATTGCACATCTACAAAAAAAAATGTGTATCAGAAGTACACAATTTGTGGACTTCTGCTCAAATTGTGTATCACAGCTGCTACACAATGATTGTAGATGTTCAATTTTGTTACAGCGATGTGTACCTATGGAACAAAGATTGTGTACTTTTGGTACAGTTCTTTTTAGAGAGTATACTTCCCAGTTACCTGAATGTTAATTGACGTTAACGTGTAAAGTAAAGTCGGAGCTTATCTGGGAAATCCCGTGACTTAATCAATTCGGGAGCCAGCAAGTCGCGACATTTTTTGATAAAGGGGCAATACGGCTTCAAAGTGTGGGTAGGACAGTGGAGTTCTAAGATACACATATAGCCTTTATTATAACCTGGCTAGGACTTTACCGTGATACAAACATGAACCCTTCGGCATTGGGCTTATATGAAGAGTGTCTTGAATGAGCAATTGGCGGAAATAAGCAGCTTGTGATAATGTTCACCAATTAAACATTTAATCATTAATGATGCATGTGTGATCGACGTTTAAGGCTCCTATGCATAGTATATCTTGAGATATGGCGATAACAATAAAACAGATGGACGTAAATGCATGACAATATCCCAAAGCCAATTTTAGCAGTCTCCTAGAATATGTGCTTCTGGTGTAAGTTAATTGAGCCTTGGTCTTGTCTCCCTCCTTCAGATATGGTAACAATTGATGACTAGTAGGTGAACTGGTGACCTAGAAATATATGCGTCGATTTGAAAGATTTTTAATATGCTTCTTTTCCACGACTATGTTCCTTTGGGAGTAAAGTTTGGTGTTCCTAGACCTGGTCATTGCTGAGATATGGCTGTAAGAAGCAAATTGTGAACATGTTGGACCTGGTGTCCCAGAAAAATTGGGTCCATCTCGCTGATTTGCAATAGCTCTATCCAAGTTATGTTTTCATATGAACCTGTTCCTGTGATGGCTAGAACCTATTCATATATCAAAACAGTTACATATTTAAGGCATTATCTGACAGACCAGATGTTGGCCTATACACTGGAAGAAATTGTAGTGCACAGTACATTTATAGGGAAATTGGAATTCATTTGAATATATCTTGTACGCTTGAAGAAAACCATTAGAGGCCAATTTTGTCCATTCTATAATATTTCGGGTATGTATTGATGCTTTGGCCGCAGTATTTCAAGATGATGGATCTCTTCTAACAATTGTGAGCAAACCATCATTGTGTAGGACTTGTCCCATGGCTTTTCATTGTCACAAAGGCCTAGACAATAGTTCCTTGATGAAGTTTAGATCGAAACTGGCTGTAAATATTGCCTGTATTCGTTGAATACTCGGATGCTTTACTGAAATTCACTCGCCGATTTTCAGCCACCAGTTTTATTTGACTCCACCAATTATAGAGCGAGCTCGCTAATACATAGGGGTGAGAACATTGACCGATCTATGAGCATTGCCCGAGAGTTGAACAGATACAATTGTTCCATTGTCTCAATTAAAACACGTATAAGGGAAGAGGTGCCGACATACTGAGTCGCATGACTTCACAGTATAGTTTTCTGGCTAACCTATCCTAAAGCACATACCAAGAATCTAACGATTCGTGATATGTGTTGTATCTCGGGTACGCTTTTATTGTACCTGTTCATGTGGCAACTTGGATGACCTGACCAAACGGCCCCTCGCACCGGCATAAGCGATATTAGATACAAATCTAGAGAGCTAAAAGAATGCGTCAGAAAATGAACAGGTACTCGTTCTTTTTCTCTCGGCAAACGAACGTTCGACAGTCAGAAAATGAACACTACCCCGTCAGAAAAATGAACGTCAGAAAAAGAACATTCTTTTTTGAACGTTCCAATTAGTATGGCTTATTGATAGCGGCCAGAATTCGCTGGAGGGCTCGCATTACGGCTATCCTGTCGACTCTTATTAGAACGAAAAAAAAAAAAACAAAAACAGCACACTCGAAAAGGCAGCACTTTTAAGACTTGACTGTATTTATTTTGTACTAGCTTTCGTAGGTATATAACCCACTTCCTCTGAAGTACTTTCGTTCTTTCAAAGCAATTATGGCAAAGATTTGACGTTTATCTACAGCAAATTCAATAAATGTATTTAATATAATAAAAGTGGATCTTTCGTACATATTCTGGGGAATTATTTACCGGGAATTATAGAACGAGCGACAAAAATGAACGGTTTACGCGCGTGTATTATTTTTTGGAAGAAAACGAGATGAACTATATAATATTAAACTTCGACAAAGAAATATCACCATACTGATCTGGTTTTATTAAAAGTCCGATGTGACCAAATATTGTAAAGAATGATACAATAATCGGGTGAACAATTTGGTGAATTAAGCTCCTTAAAATGTTCGTAATTGGAAGAAATTTGATAGACGAATACGGACTTCGTTATGATATCAAACCACACATTATTATATTACGTATTTGTAAGACATTTATATAACAAATTTGATAGATGGCATTCGACGGATGTTGATCGCGATTGTTAACCTATTTGTCAACCGTATATGCTAAACCCCTAGGTGTCCCCTATTGTCCTGTCTGACCTGCTCTGTATTGATCGTGCTTGACGCACGTGCCGTCTGCCCAGGAGGCCCAGAAAGGGTGAGAGCTCAAAGTCGGTTGCCGTTCCCTGGTATATTAAGTTGTAAGGTGTGTGCGCCTTCATTGCATCAGATTTCTTCACCGCTACTAATTTGTTTCGTATGGGAAAATAGTGATATTCTTCAGGTCCAAATTGCCTTTTATGCACACCAAATGACCACCGGGATTTTCCTGGCAGGCCGTAACTGACACTGTCAACATTTGAAACCTCGGCATAATATTGTCGTTTCAATTTAATGTATTACACATCTTGCGGTGTTCTAAATGCTATTCGTTATATTTATTATTTGGTGTCAAAAATGAGCCATCTCGGAAAGCCCCTTGAACAGATGTACACTCTAAAAACGCAAATGTTATATTTAACATCTAGAGGGTTGGAGGAGGGAAAACATTCAGAAAGTGTTGTTTCACCACTTTTAAGTGTTGGATGTAACAGCTTAAAATGTTGCATTTAACACTTAAAAGTGGTGAATACAACACTTTCTAAATGTTTTCCCTCCTCCAACCCTCTAGATGTTAAATCTAACATTTGCGTTTTGAGAGTGTACATATAACGTTGATTTTATTATCGTAGTTTGATCAATAAAGCTCTGAAGAATCACATGATTGATAAGAAATCTGGACTATACAGTCTACATTTCTCAAGCATTATTTGTTTGTGCATTAAAACATGAAGATCACAAACATATAGCATGTTCGAAAAAGATGCCGTATATTTATTATTATTATCATCATTAAAGTCCACTTTATATGAAACAAACTTGAAATGATTGAGGTGTTCACATCGCACGGCGTAATAGTATAACCCCTTCGGAGCCCCTTACTTTCCAAGTCTTGACAGGCTCTCCTTTGATATTTAAATTGTCAATGGCTACATTGTTTGAGTCCTGACTCCTCTCATCAGTGTAACAATCTGTGTTCACATTTACCTGGAGGTGTGGGACATTCTTGCAAATGAAGTGTTTAGTTTATTTTTAGCATGTCCAGCTGTGAGCATATTTGTTTTAATAGTCTTGCCGCTCTTCACAGCTTGTCCTTCAGAGAAAACTACATCAAATGGAAGAATCCAAAGTCAAGATAGGGGTGTGCGGGATGGTTAGGTTACCAGCAGAGGGAATTACACGGCAGTACTTCCCCCTGTTAAATCAAGATAGAAGGGTCCAATACTATAGGCCACAGAGGGAATCTGGACTGCATGAAATTGAAAATTGAGTCCACGTAAGAGTCACGTGCAGCATGCAAGTTTCACCCAGACTAGAAATGACACTTATTCATATGCAAATGAGATCGTGTGTAACAACATAGAACTGACTGCCTGGGGAATACCTTGCCCCTTCTGAAGCCCAGCAAGAGGCAATTGAAGGGGTTTCAAAATAACGTTGCAGTATTATGGGTTTTTGTGTTAATTAATGTGTGGCCCCTGTTCGTCCCGTATATAATTTTCACAACACCCTCATTCAAACTTGTTCTATCTTGGTTTTGAAGGCTTTTACCAGAAGAAAGGAACGGAATATCCTATGTAGTTTCACGAGCGTTGAATTGAAGGGTCGACAACAGCATTTTTATCGAACCGGTCGGTATCAACGGCGGATTTTGAATAGCCAGCGAAAATGACTTGAAACAAAAAAGCCAACACACGTATTTTCTTATATAAACAAAGATTAATTAACAGTTCTCTATTTTACAACATTCAACGATTTCAGATAATTTAAGCTAATAATATCTCCAGGTGGCGACAAAACACTGAAGCCGTGACGGGAACAAGTAGGCCCCTAACAGAGAAACAATTCTATCATTGTCCTTCCATATATCATCCGTTTATTAAACAAAATCGCAGACATCGGACACACCACTAGGTTTTACAGAATGCACTGAATACATGTATATAAACAATGCAAAGCACATGGTAAGTTACAATAAATGCTATAACAGAGAAAGGCCGCGCTGCGGGAAAGTAGATTTGACCCGGCGCATTTTATAATAGTAACATCGCAAGGCAGGTTTCTGTATGTTATTCATTTCTGCTCGCGAAAATGAACATGTGAAAACGAACGTGCAAAAATGAACGTCAGAGTGCATTCAAAAATGAACGTTCTAGTGTTCATTTTCTGACGCTGCTCTGTAAAATGAACGACCTGACGCATGCGGAAATGAACGACCCCCTGTTCAAAAATGAACACGTTCGCGTCAAAACTTTTGACACGCTCCCTTAACACAAAAGACTATAGTCTGTAAGGCCCGATGTCGACCCAGCATCAACTTCCCACAATGCCAACATAATCAAAGACCAAAAGGTCTGTACAGGGGGCGGACCTTGGGGACGAAACGTCCACCAGCAGAATATCGCCATATACAGGTAAAAATTACAACACATATAAGGGAAGTGGGAAGAGGTGCCGACATACTGATAGTCACATGACTTCACAGTATAGTCTTCTGGCTAACCTAACCTATTCTAAAGCACACACCACGAATCTAACGATTTGTGATCTTCTAAACTCCTACTCTTATCTTCTAAAACATATATGTATATACTGGATTAAAAAATGTATTTCAATTATTGTCCCACTACACCACAACTGGTCGGTGTCCCAGTGCGCCTCGTACCTAGAACATCAGGGACACTTTTTTGACTTTAAAAATGTAATTCTGAAGAAACGTGCTACCGATATTTCAGAATTTTTATATGGTATGTCCTACTAATTATTAGTTACAACTAGAGAATAGAAGGAAGAATGACCATAATAGTGGAGGCTTTTGCAAAAAAAGTGAAAAAACGTCCCAGCGTACTCCAATCTTCCCTACTTATAAGCTATAGTATATAAGAAGAACGAAAAAACCTTCTCGACTTTCTACATCATTATATTCCGACTGCAGTTTCAAACGTAATGTTCTTCTCAAGGAATACTGTTTTCAAATGACCAGACTGGTATGTATACAAATACAGGGCACAACGGTCGCTAGACGACGTGCCTGGCTTAAACAAGCAGTGACTTGATAACATGCTGACATTAATAGAAACAGTTGGTCACAGTAAGAGAGATTAAAAGGGGTAATTCAAATAAGTACAATACATGCAATAAACAATAATTAAAATCAAACATAATTGATCTGTGAAGCAGAGGTGGGTATTTTCAGGATGTGACCTGCTTCAACAGTCGGATAAATACGTACTTGTATTGCATGAAATCTTCTAATTTCACAAAGTTGTTAAAGGGGAATGTTATCGCCGGACCTATGTAAACGTTAATATATACCTTGATACTGTAAGAAATCGACTATATAGTTTTCCCCCCGATCTCCGAACTTTAAAACGCTAAATTTGGCGATTTAAACGCGTTCCTACCACGAGCCTGTCAAAGCGGTGACCTTTGACCCATGACGTCACAGAGTGAACCAGTCCGCCATAGCATTAGCATTAGCATACGTAAACAAGTAAAATCTGCTCCAATATTTTTCGATTTTTCGACTGTATTCTCGTACTTTGGAGGCATCATACCTCGTCGGTGTGTTGTTGGAGGGTGTAGCAACAAGAGATGGATTCAAGTTGCACCCGTGGCTAAACGGGGGAAAAATCGGAGAGAAATTCGACGAAATTTGTGCAAAACACGTGGGGAAAGCCGACGAAATGGTCTCGCATTTATTTCGCTCACTTCACTGACGACAGCTATGCAACAACAGAGATGGCAAGAATGTGTGGATATCCCCCTATACTGAAAGAAGCTATTTCCAAGATCAAGACAAATAAATCTTTATCAGAAAGAGAAAATAGACAACCCCTCAGTCTACCAGAGTGCGTGAGTTATACAGGGACGACCGACCTCGTGGACTCGACAAGCGACAAACCGTTCCCGCAGACAAGCACTGTAAATCTCCCTGGATGTTTGGGCCCACACCGCTTCCATCGTCTCCTCTACCGAAGATTTAATCGTCCACTCTTGAAATTTTGCATCAGTCCCACGGAGTGATCGAACAGCCAATCCTGAATCCTACATCATATGCCCTGTCTTACAGCTATTAACTGAGCTGTAATAATCAATGTACTTTTAATCAACTTATTCCCGTATATAGGAAATTCACTTCTGGCACCAGCTTATCCTGATTATTTGGTGTCTTTTTGTATCTCCATGTGAGCACATACATTCTATGTTTTCTACAATAAATTGAAATTGATCACCCGGAAGAGTAACTGAAACTAACAGAAAGGTGTGAAGCAAAAAAATTTTTATGGGAGGGTGTCCAAGAGGGAGAGTGAGAGAATTAAGGTTTAACGTCCCGCGTTCAGCAACAGGGTGTCCAAAATAAATAAACTGGGCTTCTCCACAGGTGAATTATTGTTTCAACGTCAAATAGCTTCCTTTGGAATTGAAACTTTGTTTTCATTTGAGAGGACTTATCCACAGGTATGGATTAGCTTCCATTTTAACATCAAATCGCTAACAATAATTGACAAACACATAATAAAATTAAACACGTAAGCAATGTAAATAAGCCGGCCTGCCACGGTATAACAATCTGTCCGTCCCGTAAGAAATGAAACAAGCAGCCAGAGGATGCTAGGTCCCCCGCCAAAATGGCAGCAATATTTATAAGCGCTGTCGGTTTCAGAAGATATTCATGAGGATGGCAACAGCTACCACCTTCTTTCCACCTTCCCAGGTTTTGAGATCAACTCCGAATGGCTGACTGAATGTTGATTGCTACTGTAATATATTTTCTTTACCATGTAGCATGAAAATTACGTAACCGAAATGCAACCCCAAGAGACAACTCATGGCATATTATCTGCAAACTAAATTTGACAAGAATATGAAGGCATCCTCAACCTATTGCCCAGAAACCAAATTTAGACTTTGCCACAAGGAGTCACCACCTGTAGGTGCAAGCAGGCAAAACACAATCCCAAATGACATCTCATGTCATGGTATTGGCATATGAACTTTGAGACTCTGAAGAGGGGTCCTCAAGTTATTGCCGGTACTAGATGCCCACCGGTGTTCATGTTATTTGGGGCGGGTCACATATGAATACAAAATTTGAGAATAATCTGATGAGCAGTTGCCAAATTATTGCCCGGAAACAAATTTTTCCACCAGGAGACGCCACCTGTAGGCAGAAGCGGGAAAAATACAATCCCAAGGAACATGGTATCGTGGGGACATCTGCATACCAAATTTGAGAAGAATCCGATGAGGGTCCTCAAGTTATTGCCCAGAAACCAAATTTAGATTTTGACACCAGGTGACGCCACCTCTAGGCGCAAGTCAGTGAAATGCATTATCAAGCGACATCTTATGTCACGGTACATTCATACAAAATTTGAGAAGAATCCGATGGTCAGTTCTCAAGTTATTACCCGGAAATGAATTTGTGATGTTGCCACCAGGTGGCGCCACCTGTGAGTGCAAGTGAGCGAAAGGCAATCCCAAGCAACAGCTCCTGGCATGGTAAATGCATGCCACATTTGAGAAGAATCCGATGGGCCACAACGTTTCTCATGTTACCCAGAAAGGTACATATGTAGGATATTTCAAAGAAATTCCACCAAGTGTTTCTAAGTTATCACTTGCAGCATGGAATAATGGAATGAACTCTAGTGGCGCCACCTCCGGGTGGATTTTGCTGAAACGCATCACCAACGGTGTTTTGTCGCAGGGAATGCATTTACCAAATTTGGAAGAAATCTGACAAATTGTTGGAAAGTTATCGCTTCCGAAGGATTTGAACAAACATGAACGGACATGCATTAGAGATTGGAACAAGACCCAGTGGCGCCACCTACAGGCGGATCTTGCTGAAACGTAATACCAGCGACGTCTTGTCGCAAAGAATGCACATGCCAAATTTCGGAGGAATCCGAAAAGCATTTAGAAGTTATTGCTTACGAAGTATTTGCACGGACATGCACTAAAGATTGGAACAAGACCCAGTGGCGCCACCTACAGGCGGATCTTGCTGAAACGTAATACCAAGAGACGTCTTGTCGCAAAGAATGCAGATGCCAAATTTCGGAGGAATCCGAAAAGCATTTAGAAGTTATTGCTTACGAAGTATTTGCACGGACATGTCCGTGCACATAGAAGCAAGACCCCAGTGGCGCCACCTACAGGCGGATCTTGCTGAAATGTAATACCAAGAAACGTCTTGTGGCAAAGAATGCAGATTCCAAATTTCGGAGGAATCCAACAAAGCATTTAGAAGTTATTGCGTACGAAGTATTTGCACGGACATGTCCGTGCATGCACGGACACATAGAAGCAAGACCCCAGTGGCGCCACCTACAGGCGGGTCTTGCTGAAACGTAATACCAAGAGACGTCTTTTCGCAAAGAATGCAGATGCCAAATTTCGGAGGAATTCGACAAAGCATTTAGAAGTTATTGCTTACGAAGTATTTGCACGGACATGTCCGTGCATGCACGGACACATAGAAGCAAGAACCATTTTAAAGTCCCCGGCCGCGTTGCGGCGGGGGACAAAAATAATGAACCATACAATGCCAATAAACACACACATATAAAAATAAAGGCGTAAATATCTACATAGTATGCTCTTACAATAACAAATTTTCTGTAGATTTTAAATGAATATATATATTATAGTGACATCCACAATAAGCCAAGCCGGCCTATAGATAGTTTCCTTTTTGCTATATTATTTAGACGTTTTTTAGCACGGAAGAGTAAATTTACGATCCTGTGCATTATAATAACTGATTTATGCCTAATAAAATGCCAGATAAAAGCAGAAATGTATAAATATTATTGTAAGATCCACAGATAGTTGTAATTTCGTGTATAAAGCATGTAATCAGTGTATTTAAACCGGCCTGCCACAGCCGGACACGGCCTGCCACAGGTTTGAAACAGGCCTGACATCAGGACGACCCAGTTTGACCCCAGATTCGCTTGTATATGGCTCAAATCTATATGACTCGATAGATTCTCCTTCTCCTTTAGTTTCATGATCGCTTACTGCCTCTACATTCTATTCAGTTCCAAGACCTGTATAATCTCCAACGTCACAGTCTTCAACGTGGTTAACGCTGAAATCGGAATCTGTGTCAGAGCTTGTACCGCTGTCTGTGTTATCCGCCATGTTTGACTCTGGCCGCTTCACTGTGTGACGTCACAGGGTAATCGCCGGGCGGATTTACTGGGGGTAAAAATCGGCACTTTGGAGCCGTATTTCAGGATATTGAATCGTCGCTAAAATTTTGAAAATAATTCTAAAAAATAAAGCAGGCCACAGGAAACTGCTTTTTATTGGTTTAGCCTTTCAAAAATTGTGATAACATTCCCCTTTAAACAAACAAAATAACAAATATATTCAAGGTCTATGTGATCCGTTCAATTCGGAACCATAATTTTCTATAAACATCGTTTCTTTAACATCCAGTAAAGCTTGATTCTCATTTAGTACTTTGTAAAAAGGGAAAACTTTAAATATATAGTATATATATATAGTCCTTGTTCCTGTATCAATCAAGGTAAAATCCTCACAAAATATATACTTGCTAACGAAACCAATAAAGAAATAGACATTTAGATGCGAGTCCAGGAAATAATAAAGTAAAGCTAACGCGCACAGCCAGAAAAACGTTGACGGCCCACCACAATGTACTGGTATAACGAGGCCAGGTCATCCTCGTCCATTCGGCAGTCCAGTCAGTGGATCAGAATTTAATGATAATCTCGGGAGGGTAGATTTCATGATCAAGTAAATCCACAAAAGTGGGTGGGGACCAGCTGCAGGGTCAGATTTCATTAACCTCACTTGACCTGGCTAGTAGTATACAAAGCGTAAATTGGCGTAATAGCGCGTCAGTGCGCATGCGCAGAACCTTGGGTGACGTCACAATTGGTGGTGTGCGCATGCGTGGATGGTGGGTGGTGGGACAAGATGGCGGCGTGTGTGGATGGTGGGTGGTGGGACAAGATGGCGGCTGTGGATGGTGGGTGGTGGGACAAGATGGCGGCTGTGGATGGTGGGTGGTGGGACAAGATGGCGGATGGTGGGTGGTGGGACAAGATGGCGGCTGTGGATGGTGGGTGGTGGGACAAGATGGCGGCTGTGGATGGTGGGTGGTGGGGCAAGATGGCGGCTGTGGATGGTGGGTGGTGGGACAAGATGGCGGCTGTGGATGGTGGGTGGTGGGACAAGATGGCGGCTGTGGATGGTGGGTGGTGGGACAAGATGGCGGCGTGTGTGGTGGGTGGTGGGACAAGATGGCGGCGTGTGTGGTGGGTGGTGGGACAAGATGGCGGCGTGTGTGGTGGGTGGTGGGACAAGATGGCGGCTGTGGATGGTGGGTGGTGGGACAAGATGGCGGATTATAGAAAAACGTATAAAAGGAGTCGATTTTTAGGGTAGGGGAGTATTCATTGCACTACTTTTGCGGAGCACTGTGACTTACCTGACCTTTGACAGCCAATCAGAAGCGAGTATTTTGACCTCGTCTGCCTGTATGGAATGCATGTACTGACTTGGTTCTGGGTTTTTCCATCACGGTTGTGCGCAGGTGTATGACGTCACTTCCGGTCTGCGTGAATCGGCGTGACCTGGGACTATGGGATGCATGTACTCACTTGGTTCTGGGTATTTGTCATCACGGGGAGGTCACGTGATCAGTTCAAGGTCATATCCATTTTTTTTTCCATCACGGTTGTGCGCAGGTGTATGACGTCACTTCCGGTCTGCGTGAATCGGGCGTGACCTGGGACTATGGGATGCATGTACTCACTTGGTTCTGGGTATTTGTCATCACGGGGAGGTCACGTGATCAGTTCAAGGTCATATCCATTTTTTATCGATATGTCAACCCCACACCCAGTCCATTAGATGCTCCTTCACCTAAGCTTCACATTGATACCTCACTCGACCCCATCGGTCCACTAGGGGCTTTCCTAGCTCCAAAACGTCTATTTTCATACCCTTTGGCCGCCGCGCATGCGCAGAATCACCCTAATTCAACCCCACACCCAGCCCATCAAATGCCCCTTCACCTAAGCTTCACATTGATACCTTACTCGACCCCATTGGTCCACTAGGGGCTCTCCTAGCTCCAAAAAGGCTATTTTCATACCCTTCGGCCGCCGCGCATGCGCAGAAGGCCGATATGTCAACCCCACACCCAGCCCATTAGATGCTCCTTCACATAAGCTTCAATTTGATACCTCACTCGACCCCATTGATCCATTTTAAAAAAAAAAATTTTGGCTATCCCCTAGCTCCAAAACGTCTATTTCCATACCTTTCGGCCACCGCGCATGCGCACAATGCCGATAGTTCAATCCCACACCCAGCCCATTACATGCCCCTTCACCTAAGCTTCAATTTGATACCTCACTCGACCCCATTGGTCCATTTTTAAAGAAAAAATTGGGGCTATTCCATCAACCTTGCTTACCCCCTTGTCCCCCCTCCAATTTCCCCTTTTCACCCTTTTTTTTCAATAATTTCAATTTTTAATTGTTAAAAAAACATAGAAAATGAAAAAGATTTTTTTTGGCTCCATGAATCTTTTTTTCCTTTTTTAGTAAATTTAAAAAAAAAATTTTTTTGGCTATTCCATTTCCCTCCCCCCCTCCCCTTGTCCCTGGAAATCTCCGCCTCCATTCCATTCATTGTCACCTCCATTCCAGTCATGTTTTCCCGCATGGTGTTAATCACTTCGTTGAGGCGGGATACCTCGGCTTCGTGTTGGCATCGTGGTTGTGGAGTTTCTGCAGCCGAAATGGTTATAGTTTCAGTAGGCAACGTTGTTGTTGTTGTAATTGGCGGTCTATTCTTATTTAACCATGGAAGCTCGCCGTCTTGTTCCCCATCCGTGATATCATTGTCCTCGTTTTCTCCTTCTTCAATGGCCTCCATCCTGTTGATTTCTTCATCCTGTTGTTGACTTAGTCTTTGCAATCGTCTATCCTCTTCTGCTCGTATATTTCGCCGGAGTTCTTCCGCAAGTTCTTCTGTACTGCGTATTAACGTGGTTTCGTCTTCAAGAACCCTCTGAAAACTTGTGGTTATCGTTATTCCTCCAACCTCTTCACTGCTAACCATCTCTCTGTGTTCTGTAGCAGCAGCATCATGTCTTGGATCTCTCGCGGGATGGTGGGTAAACAAGGGTCGTCTTCTTGAACTCATAATTGTATTTTGTGAATAAATGTCAATATACCACACGTTATTTATAGTCTACACGGCTTGTGGGTGGTGGGACAAGATGGCGGCCTGTGGGTGGTGGGACAAGATGGCGGCGTGTGTGGGTGGTGGGACAAGATGGCGGCCTGTGGGTGTCAGTCAGTGCAATATGGTGGTATCTGCTAAAAAATTTTTTCCATGCACACTGTATAGTGTTGTGTTACCATTGCCCAAAGATAAAAAATTTCCTAGTTTTATTTCGAATCATCAGATTTTAGTGCATAATATTGCTGAAATAATGCCAACAGAAAACTCAGAGTCAATTTAAATATTTATTTGTATTGAGAAAATTACAAGAATTTCGAAGAGAAAAGAGCCGAGATAATGTCTGTCTGTCCTGGAAATCAGCTGATCAGCAATAAATCGACATCTCCGTGACCTTCAACGAGATTTTGACATTAGGTTTTACCCGCTTTTATCACAAATCATTATAAAGAAATTGTCACACCCGGTGAACTCCTGAAACCCACATCCTACCTGAGAGTTTGGTAAGATATTCCATTCATTCGTTACCGTTCCCGTGGAGTAGAATTTCATCCACCAGCTTTCACTGTTGTGGTGCGGGTCGGGGGGCGGGAGTTTTGCACTGATGAAAACCAATGTCGTCCTCTCTCACGAAACCAAACACAAAAATTGACAAATTATACGGACTGCCACGATAAGCGAATGTATGCAACAAATGGCGTTCCGTACTGCAGATGTCCGATAAAATCCCTCCAGTCAAGGGAGGAGGGGGGAGTGTTACAGAATGTTGATTCCACAAAACCTGTTCGGTGGCCTACATCATCGTTCAATCGCTGCTCATAAAGGCTGCGTTCAGCTCACCAGAACTGTATACACTTCGAAATCTGTGAAAGAATATCAATTTTCACGTTTCCTGTCTGATATCACACAAATTTATGCGTCCGCTCGAACACAACACAGCACACTCCCTCGATTACAGTCCACGTGTGACGGGTATACATGCAGGCGATGAATGGTGCAGAGTTTCGTCACATTATTGATGTCAGCGGACACCGAAAGGAAGAAAAGTTCCGTTATAAACTGCGACAGAGAATGGCTCCCAGCTCAGAAAACAACACAATGATCAGTGAAATCGTCCTCCGTATGCAGGACGCTAACAAAACGCTAACAAAATGGCTGCTCAAGGTCAATTTGCCAGGATAATCGCGCCAGCCAAACCACAGTCCCATCTATACGCTTTGGTGCAAGGGAGACAACTCGGACTAGACCAATTCCCAGGCGAAGATGGTGTCCGCTATATTTGGCCTGTATGGGTATAGGGGTGGTCGGTTTTTTTATGGCTTTTACTATGAGCTATGAGGTTGATCATGTAGAATACGATGGAAAAAACTATCAAAGTACCGGGTAGGCTTGTATATAGATCCATATAGACCCATATACACTCATATACTGGGATATTAGTATGTATAAATCCATACGGGGTGGACATGTTGGAGTCTAGGTGGAGCACTAGTGGCCTGATTGGGTAGAGTGAGGTCTTATTTTAAAGCTCTCGAGGAAATAAATAAATAAATAAATAAATAAATAAATCATAAAAAAAATCAAAAAAATCGGCGAGTAGTAGACGAAGGGAAAATTGGAAAGTACTGACCATGTTCCAGAATACTTCATATGCATATCACGGCCTTAAGGCCTATGTAAGATGTAATCTACTTCACAGTTTAGTAGTATAAAAAGCACAAGTCCTATTGACCTTGCCCCTTCCAAAGAAATAAAATCGGCTCTATTTTACAGGAGTATATACGCAGGTCACGTGGGTTGTCACGTCACTTCCGGGTTTTCACTAAACACTACCTCCAAACATAGAAGAGTTCCAATTTTTTCCCTTAGACGTCCGTATGTTCATCCTCCAAACCCACAAGAGTTCCAATGTTCAACCGCCAGGGTGTTTTCCCGCCCCACCCCAGTGTCCCGCAGCGCGCGCGCGCGCGCGCGTCATCCCGCGTCATCCCCGGCAGTGCGCGCGAGCGCGGACGCGGGTCAAAAGGTCAAAGGGTCACCTCCAGGTCAGACGGTCCAATGTCCAATGAGACAATGTTGCGGCATCGCTATAGTCAGAGCTTGAGCACAAAAAAAGGGGATTCTAGATGAACCTGGGAAAGA
>JAVTVY010010959.1:0-55475 GCA_036873755.1 Hanleya hanleyi | reverse complement strand
CTCCATCGGCCCACGAGTGGCCCACCTAGACCCCAAAACGTCTATTTCCATACCCTTTTCCCACAATTCCCTGTTTGCGCATGCGCAAAATGTTGAACACGGACCACACACTAGTCCAGGCGGATGCTCCCTCACGACTGCTTTACATTGATACCTCACTCGACTCCATCGGGCCAATAGTGGGTCACGTAGACCCCAAAACGTCTATTTCCATATACTTTGTCTACCGCGCATGCGCAGAATGACGTCGGTTCCTCGTCACACCCAGCCCGTTGGATGCTCCCTAACGTATGCTTCACATTGATACCTCACTCGACTCCATCGGTCCACTAGGGGCCCACCTAGCTCCCAAAATGTCTATTTCCATACACTTTTCCCGCAATTCCCTGTTTGCGCATGCGCAGAATGTTGAACACGGACCACACACTAGTCCAGGCGGATGCTCCTTGACTGCTTTACATTGATACCTCACTCGACTCCATCGGACCCATAGTGGGCCACCTAGACCCCAAAACGTCTATTTCCATACACTTTGTCTACTGCGCATACGCAGAATCACGTCAGTTCCACGTTACACCCATTCCGGTGGATGCTCCCTTACGAGTGCTTCACAACGATCCCTCATACGACTCCACTGGACCCATAGTGGCCCATCTAGATCCCAAAACGTCTATTTCCATACTCTTTGTCTACTGCGCATGCGCAGAATGACGTCAGTTCCACGTCAAACCCATCCCGGTAGATGCGCCTTTACGAGTGCTTCACAATGATACCTCGTACGACTCCATTGGACCCATAGTGGCCCACGTAGACCCCAGAACGTCTATTTCGATCCTCTTTGTCTACTTCGCATGCGCAGAATGACATCAGTTCCACGTCACACCCATCCCGGTAGATGCGCCTTTACGACTGCTTCACATTGATACCTCATACGACCCAATCGGACCACTAGGGGGCCCTGAAGATTGCCGAACATTCCAGATGATTCTCACGAAAACGCGTATTTGGGACTACTTTCTGTCCGCGGAAGCTTTTTCCCGCGACCGCATCACTGCCAGACATGACCGTATCACCGCGGAGGAATACATGCCCCAAAGGTCACGTGATATTTGCCGGAACTATAGTGCACTTGACCTCTCGATCACGTGATGTCCCCGTGACCTCCCCGTGACCTCAAGTTTAAGTGCAAAGAGGTCAATGTGACCTTTTCCGTCTTTATACTACTACTTCGTTCCTTCGTGATGTGTCTGTAACATCATAGCACGGCACCTTGAACATTTATCAGAGAAAGTCTTTTAACGCTCACTTCCGTCCGGTCTAATGTTAAGTTAATGGACACGGCACTTCACGCACTTATGACGTTGGCGCGCTCACCCTGGGCCGCACCAGTGGATTATTGCATATTATTCTTAAACTGTAAAACATCCTTCACTGACCATATCCATGTTTAGTATGTCTGACATACTTTCCTAGTGACACCTTTCGGAGTGAGTAAAACGGGTATTCATCATGATACCAAAAATGCTTGGGACCCCTTGAGTTTCAGATCGATTCTCCCAGAGGATTCACTATGATGCCGGAATGGGTATCTGGCAGTTAGATACCCATGGTTCTCCACAAGGTACTGCATGGCTTCGTCACGATTCCCAGTTTCTCCTCATGACTCCGCTGATCGCCCCACCACGTGGCTGTGTTATCTTCGCATGTCTGTTGTTTGGCGTCTACCATGAGTCGTCATTGTTCAGTAAAATCTACACCAATCCTAAGTTTCTTCATGCCATCGATGTCATGTTTCACACCAGTTACATTTATCGTCACCCACATTTATCGTCAGTTTCATCATAGATCTGCAAATCCTGGCCATCGACGCCTCATTGATCAAGTGGGACAACTCCCTGGTCTATGCCTTCCTGCCAATCGCCATGATACAGGAAGTTCCCCTAAAGATCACACAGCATGACTGCGTCATAATTCTCATCGTACCACTGTGGCTGCATCGCAGTTCAGTGAGATTACCTCACAGAAATAGCTTTCATCTAGGACAGTTGCGGAAACTACGGTATCAGCTAGCTGATCTTCCACACCTCAACTGTACCAGTCGAAGTGGGTCTTATTTCAAGTGCCTGACTCGAGGAATCCATCCCGTTGCTGCCCCTACTTCGGTAGTAACAGATTTCTACTCCATCTACCTCTGGGAAGAAGTTTCAGATCAGTACCAGTGAAGTTTACATATCAGCCCTAGTCAAAGTGTTACGCCCGTCCACGAGTGTGAACATCAGCTAGAGCCATCGAAAGATACAGATCAACCCTAGCCAAGGAGTTACGCTCCTCGCTTGTCCACGAGGGTGGACATCTACCAGGAAGTAGACGATCCCCGGAGTCCAGTAGAATCGCATAGCGATACATATCGCACGCTGATAGCAAAATACGAGAGTAGCGTGCAAGATCTATGGCGTTACGTTTCGTAACTTGTGTCTAATTCCGTTTAACCCGGGGCTAGCGGCCGTATGAACCCATGTACTTCAAGATCCTCATGGTGCTCATATGAACAGTCACAATCAAAGCGTGACTGAGATAAATCATTCTTTAGATGGCGACTTCACAACGAATATTATGAATTAAGAATACTGATCAGCGATACTGATTTGATATTTTTGGAACATCATGATGTCTTGCCGGCATCATTGAAAACTGTTGACCGCTTCTCTCTTGCAGGAAACAAGCCTATGTTTATGTATACTATGATTGTCTTTTTGAATTTGATGCTAATACTGTTATATGGAATATGGAATAGGTCTTTGGATCATGGACGCGGATATTCTCTAATGGACGACGGCTGAATTATGAATGACGGACCAGACACTTGTAATCTACCTAGACCCCAAAACGTCTATTTCCATACTCTTTGTCTATTGCGCATGCGCAGAATGACGTCAGTTCTACGTCACACCCATTCCGGTAGATGCTCCCTTACGAGTGCTTCACATTGATAGCTCATACGGCTCCATCGGCCCACGAGTGGCCCACCTAGACCCCAAAACGTCTATTTCCATACCCTTTTCCCACAATTCCCTGTTTGCGCATGCGCAAAATGTTGAACACGGACCACACACTAGTCCAGGCGGATGCTCCCTCACGACTGCTTTACATTGATACCTCACTCGACTCCATCGGGCCAATAGTGGGTCACGTAGACCCCAAAACGTCTATTTCCATATTCTTTGTCTACCGCGCATGCGCAGAATGACGTCGGTTCCTCGTCACACCCAGCCCGTTGGATGCTCCCTAACGTATGCTTCACATTGATACCTCACTCGACTCCATCGGTCCACTAGGGGCCCACCTAGCTCCCAAAATGTCTATTTCCATACACTTTTCCCGCAATTCCCTGTTTGCGCATGCGAAGAATGTTGAACACGGACCACACACTAGTCCAGGCGGATGCTCCTTGACTGCTTTACATTGATACCTCACTCGACTCGACCTCACGCGTCTTTGGATCATGGACGCGGATATTCTCTAATGGACGACGGCTGAATTATGAATGACGGACCAGACACTTGTAATCTACCTAGACCCCAAAACGTCTATTTCCATACTCTTTGTCTATTGCGCATGCGCAGAATGACGTCAGTTCTACGTCACACCCATTCCGGTAGATGCTCCCTTACGAGTGCTTCACATTGATAGCTCATACGACTCCATCGGCCCACGAGTGGCCCACCTAGACCCCAAAACGTCTATTTCCATACCCTTTTCCCACAATTCCCTGTTTGCGCATGCGCAAAATGTTGAACACGGACCACACACTAGTCCAGGCGGATGCTCCCTCACGACTGCTTTACATTGATACCTCACTCGACTCCATCGGGCCAATAGTGGGTCACGTAGACCCCAAAACGTCTATTTCCATATTCTTTGTCTACCGCGCATGCGCAGAATGACGTCGGCTCCTCGTCACACCCAGCCCGTTGGATGCTCCCTAACGTATGCTTCACATTGATACCTCACTCGACTCCATCGGTCCACTAGGGGCCCACCTAGCTCCCAAAATGTCTATTTCCATACACTTTTCCCACAATTCCCTGTTTGCGCATGCGCAGAATGTTGAACACGGACCACACACTAGTCCAGGCGGATGCTCCTTGACTGCTTTACATTGATACCTCACTCGACTCCATCGGACCCATAGTGGGCCACCTAGACCCCAAAACGTCTATTTCCATACACTTTGTCTACTGCGCATACGCAGAATCACGTCAGTTCCACGTTACACCCATTCCGGTGGATGCTCCCTTACGAGTGCTTCACAACGATCCCTCATACGACTCCACTGGACCCATAGTGGCCCATCTAGATCCCAAAACGTCTATTTCCATACTCTTTGTCTACTGCGCATGCGCAGAATGACGTCAGTTCCACGTCAAACCCATCCCGGTAGATGCGCCTTTACGAGTGCTTCACAATGATACCTCGTACGACTCCATTGGACCCATAGTGGCCCACGTAGACCCCAGAACGTCTATTTCGATCCTCTTTGTCTACTTCGCATGCGCAGAATGACATCAGTTCCACGTCACACCCATCCCGGTAGATGCGCCTTTACGACTGCTTCACATTGATACCTCATACGACCCAATCGGACCACTAGGGGGCCCTGAAGATTGCCGAACATTCCAGATGATTCTCACGAAAACGCGTATTTGGGACTACTTTCTGTCCGCGGAAGCTTTTTCCCGCGACCGCATCACTGCCAGACATGACCGTATCACCGCGGAGGAATACATGCCCCAAAGGTCACGTGATATTTGCCGGAACTATAGTGCACTTGACCTCTCGATCACGTGATGTCCCCGTGACCTCCCCGTGACCTCAAGTTTAAGTGCAAAGAGGTCAATGTGACCTTTTCCGTCTTTATACTACTACTTCGTTCCTTCGTGATGTGTCTGTAACATCATAGCACGGCACCTTGAACATTTATCAGAGAAAGTCTTTTAACGCTCACTTCCCGTCCGGTCTAATGTTAAGTTAATGGACACGGCACTTCACGCACTTATGACGTTGGCGCGCTCACCCTGGGCCGCACCAGTGGATTATTGCATATTATTCTTAAACTGTAAAACATCCTTCACTGACCATATCCATGTTTAGTATGTCTGACATACTTTCCTAGTGACACCTTTCGGAGTGAGTAAAACGGGTATTCATCATGATACCAAAAATGCTTGGGACCCCTTGAGTTTCAGATCGATTCTCCCAGAGGATTCACTATGATGCCGGAATGGGTATCTGGCAGTTAGATACCCATGGTTCTCCACAAGGTACTGCATGGCTTCGTCACGATTCCCAGTTTCTCCTCATGACTCCGCTGATTGCCCCACCACGTGGCTGTGTTATCTTCGCATGTCTGTTGTTTGGCGTCTACCATGAGTCGTCATTGTTCAGTAAAATCTACACCAATCCTAAGTTTCTTCATGCCATCGATGTCATGTTTCACACCAGTTACATTTATCGTCACCCAAAAGAACTGTTTTGCGAAACTTTTGTTTCAGATGTGATACGGTATCGCTCAAGTTCTTGAATCAACATACCCCAGGATGTACAAAGATGAATCATCAACAACACAGGTTTGTTACTATCCACGTAAGCACTGTCTCCGAAAAGACAAAAAATAAGAAAATGAGAGCTGACACTCCGTGACTTTGTAGCTTATCATATATTGTGGTCATTTTGGGCCTAATTGCATAATGTAACGTTTGGTCGAGCGGTATATTTAGGTCTTTCCATTTCCAATGGATAGACCTTTTGTTATTCTACGGATTATTATTAGGTCTTTCCATTTCCAATGGATAGACCTTTTGTTATTCTACGGATTATTATTCTTCTTCTTCTTCTTATTATTATTTCACTTTTGAAATAGCGGCTAAACGGTTTTATATACAGCTTAGATATTTGGCTCATTTGTGGATACTAGGCTGAAGTTTCTGGTACAACTATTCAATTTTGACCTTGACCTTGACCTATTGAGCTATGGGCTTTTCTGATAAAAACACTATTTTGCGAATATTGACCAAACGCATAAGACGAAGCAGCTGACATTTAGAATGTAAAAGTTTGCAGATGTACCCAACAAAATAAGCTAACAAAATAAGTAGGTCAGACAAGCAGTTTTCGAGTTCTCTCCCCTGGTGCTGTTTTCCTTGTTAGCGGTGTACAGGCAAAACTGAAGAACATATCTGAATGAAAGTAGATGGTTGGTAAGTCTTATATATGGCCATGCTGTAGTTATATTTTCGAATTGTTACGTAACAAGAAACAGTAGTTATCTCCCCTTTGATGATTTTCAAAATACGTCATTTTAGAAGGAAATAAGATACGGCATTGATTCTTGTAACATTAATGAACACTTTAATGACCAAAACGTATGTGACCTTAAATTTGACCTTTGACCTCCAGAAGCGTCGCTATATGAGTGCAAAGTTTGGTGGTCAAATCTTGAACGGCCATTGCGATCAGTCTGAAAATAAGGTCACGTGACCTACCTGACGTCACAAGGTCAGCACTTGTATCAGAACTCGGCCTTGACCTTGATCTTTCAAGTGATAAGCATCCGAATATCGAAAATACGGCTTCCATTTACTGGAAAACTAACACACTGACAGTCACAAAACAATGACGCAATATTGAGTACAATATTGACTTTCTTTTGGCGCTAATTATAAAACCATCCGATATGACCTTGACCTTGAATATTACAAAATGTAAAAAGCGTTGCATGTAATTTTGTCGAAAACTACAACTTGCAGGAATCTGTAATATAACACATTTGTACCCCATAATACAGGTATGACGTCACTGCATTTTCAAGATGACCTTGACCTTGGCTCTTGAGATATGGTCACCGACAGTTTTTGCGACTACAGGGTTATAACTCGAAAACTGTTGGGAATTTCAAGTTGAAATTTGCACATGAATGTAGGTCATTATATGACGTAACAGAAAAACATTAGAGGCCATCAAGATATACCAGAAAGAATAGAACATAATTAGCAATTTGTGAAATTTACGCTTTATTCAAATTTTGCGAAAAGTATTCATCCAATCATCACTATTTTTAGGTATGTTTGAGGGAATATATATATGTATTTGCCTATGAAATTTCAAGAATATAGCTTTCATAGGTTCAGAGATATTAAACATTCAAAATTCCCGAACTATTACGCCGTTAAATGGTCACATGTTGATTTCATCTATTCAATGGATGTTGTAAATTTCGCTATAGCGATTCGGCTGTAACACGCGAGGCATCCAATGTTCGCAATTAAATAAATGTCGTCTTACATGACGGGGCCGGCTCAATTTTGGAAACCTTTTATCTCTTGAACCGCAATAGATACGGATTTCTAATTTGTTGCTTATTACTTCCTATAATGACTTCTTTCGTTGACAATATGTCCGTACAGAGAAAAGTAATTCGGGAAAACTTGAAAAGTTACGACAAAGACGTTAGCTTGATGTGTTCAATTATCATTATATCGACATCGCCTATGCAACATGACATGAACTTAATTTCCAACAAAAGGATACCTTTTGGGGACTTCATGGAAAGACCGTGCCATTGTACCAACAATGTCTAGTTCTTCTTATTATTATTTCACTTTTGAAATAGCGGCTAAACGGCTTTATATACAGCTTAGATATTTGGCTCATTTGTCGATACTAGGCTGAAGTTTCTGGTACAAGTATTCAATTTTGACCTTGACCTTGACCTATTGAGCTATGGGCTTTTCTGATAAAAACACCATTTTGCGAATATTGACCAAACGCATAAGGCGATGGAGCTGAAATTTAAAATGTGAAAGTTTGCAGATGTACCCAACAAAATAACCAATAAAATAAGTAGGTCAGACAAGCAGTTTTCGAGTTCTCTCCCCTGGTGCTGTTTTCCTTGTTAGCGGTGTACAGGCAAAACTGACGAACATATCTGAATGAAAGTAGATGGTTGGTAAGTCTTATATATGGCCATGCTGTAGTTATATTTTCGAATTGTTACGTAACAAGAAACAGTAGTTATCTCCCCTTTGATGATTTTCAAAAGACGTCATTTGAGAAGGAAATAAGATAAGGCATTGATTCTTGTAACATTAATGAACACTTTAATGACCAAAACGTAGGTGACCTTAAATTTGACCTTTGACCTCCAGAAGCGTCGCTATATGAGTGCAAAGTTTGGTGGTCAAATCTTGAACGGCCAATGCGATCAGTCTGAAAATAAGGTCACGTGACCTACCTGACGTCAGAAGGTCAGCACTTTTATCAGAACTCGGCCTTGACCTTGATCTTTGAAGTGATGAGCATCCAAATATCGAAAATACGGCTTCCATTTACTGGAAAACTAACACACTGACAGTCACAAAACAATGATGCAATATTGAGTACAATATTGACTTTCTTTTGGCGCTAATTACAAAACCATGCGATATGACCTTGACCTTGAATATTACAAAATGTAAAAAGCGTTGCATGTAATTTTCTCGAAAACTACAACTTGCAGGAATCTGTAATTTGACACATTTGTACCCCATAATACAGGTATGACGTCACCGAATTTTCAAGATGACCTTGACCTTAGTTTTTGAGCTATGGCCACGGATAGTTTTGCGACTACAGTGCCGTAACTGGAAAACTGTTGGAAATTTCAACTTGAAATTTGCACATGAATGTAGGTCATTACATGATGTAACAGAACATCAGTAGAACCCATAAAAAGATACCAGAAAGATTGGGAGATAATTAGCAATTTGTGAAATTTACGATGTATTCAAGTTTTGCGAAAAGTATGCATCCAATCATCATTATTTTTAGGCATGATTGAGGGAATATATATATGTATTTGCCTTTGAAATTTCAAGAATATAGCTTTGATAGGTTTAGAGATATTAAAGAAACAATTTTCCCGAACCATTAAGCCGTTAAATGGTGACATGTTGATTTCATCTATTCAGTGGGTGTTGTCAATTTCGCTATAGCGATTCGGCTGTAACACTCGAGGCATCCAATGTTCACAATTAAGTAAACGTCGTGTTACATGACGGGGCCGGCTCAGTTTTGTAAACCTTTTATCTCTTGAACCGCAATAGTTACGAACTTGTAATTTGCTGCCACTTACTTCCAATACTGTGTTCTTTCGTTGACAATGACTCCGTACCGGGCACAGTAATTTTGGAAAACTTGAACAGTTACGAGAGAGCCGTTAGTTTGACATAATACAGGGTAGACAGAGGGTTAGCGATCCAGCGATCCTGGTATTCGTAAACAAACAAGGTCAATAATTTGCTTCGCCGGAAGTGCGCGCGTCTGTCTTCAAATACGCGCGAGTGTTCCTCTCACGGGGAGCGTAGGAACTTAGCTGAGCTGGGCAGGGATGGCATTTAGGTGTCTAGGATTAAAGTCCCTAAAACGAGGGAGTATTTGATGTCGCCGTTTACGTGGAATGTTCCCAGATGAAGCACGAATGGGAGGGTGCAAACAAGGTAGGCATTTCATTACTAATTTGACAACAATCCCCAGTCGACTAAAATCGCGCGCCAAAATACGTAATTAAACGGCATCTCTGCCAACGTATCTCGTTGTTGTTTCGGACCGGTGGCTCAGTTGAGAATATAGTCCGTTAAAAGCTTGACAGGATGTGTTTGATGTTGGTTAAACTGATAATTGTCCGTAAACATGAAAGGTATAATAACCATGATTGAAGGAGCGACTTAAGCTTTTCTGTCTCAGCTGAATGTATTTCACTCTGCGAACTATTTGACGGAAACTTGGCAGTGTACATTTGCCTATGATGAAACGTTCCGATTGTCTTTTCCAGACATGCATGTAGGTCAGCGAACACGTGGTGTCTGGCCTCTGTTTACAAACAAACAGCCTACACAGAGCGCGACTGGTTTTAACGTTGTAGCAAGTCGGGCTAATTTCGGCGATTTTATGCCAATAAATGAAGTTTATTCGACGAAGTGGTCGCCAATTTACATATCTCTTTTCTGCAAATCTGTATTCAAATTACTGAAGACAACAGAAGGAAAGACCGTGCCATTGTACCAACAATGTCTAGTTATATTTGATTTGCGTTACTGCAGCGGGTAAGTGGTTAACCTGAACCAGGTGAATAGCATGCAACTCAGTGGAACACAAGGAAAGACACAAGGAGTTTGAGTAAAGTTCAAGATACTTTATGTACCAACAAATGTATATATATAATCCACAGTGTTACCAATTGGTAATTGGTGTAAACAAATCCGAATTGATGTAATATAAGTAATTGGAGGAATTCACCAATTTGGTGTAATTCACCAACTGGTGGAAAATATCTGATTTGGAATAAGGCAAACTCCTGGTAAAATGTTGTTAACTAATAACAACAAGGCTTGAAATGTCTCAAGATAAATATTTGGTGAAAACACCAAACCGGTGATTCCAAGTTACAACTTTGGTGGAACACCGGCTTGGTGGAAATTTTGGATGAGCCTCCAGAGTGGTCCAGAATATGGAAAATAATGAAAATAATTATTTTTCCAGGTAGAAAATATCTCTAAGTAATTTAGAGATATATACCAATGCTTACCATGCCTATCCTGGTGTTTACAAGCGCTTGGGTCATGGTAACTAAGATAATTTTGGTAATTTGGTTGGCGTTCCGAAAATGTACTCTGCGAAGGTCCCAGCAAGAGTCTGAGGATTCTAGCCATTCAGAGCCTTTTATATGCCGATAAAAATGAACTATGACATTGTTCCAGAACTAAGGGAAGATAATCGTATCAAATTACATGTTAAAATGACACGCCCTCTGTCGGAGAAAAATGTACTGAAACAACATGGCCGCCTTCGCTACAATCGAGGGTCGACAAGTCGGTAAAATGATCGTTTTACAGTATAAAAAGAGTATTTAAATAACAACAATAGTTTGCCGATATTTACTAGGCACCGGAGTGTCATAAAGGTAATAATATCTGATCTTGGTAACAACTGTGAAGACTAAAATACATCATTGAAGTTCCCGAAGTGGTGACCCGCCAAAATAACATGTGCGGCGACAACTGGTCACATCATAACACAGCTGCACAACAATTATAATAGAACAGGTAAATCTATCCCGTTATACTAACCCATCGAGCAGAAGATCATTGGTAAATTCAAAATGACGAGCAAGTGGGGCACCATAAAATTTTCTTCCGAATTTCTTCTTTTCTTCGAGGAAAAGTGGGCAAAGCTATTTTATTTTACATAGATTATTATTTACGAATTTATTATGCCGTTTTTGTGGACAAAATACATAAGTAAGAAAGTAAAAACATCTGGCCGAAAATTGACGTCTGTTTTCAACTGCACAAAGACTCAGACAACATCTTCACTCACCCTGCATACCAAACGGCTGTTCCAACTTCCGCCGGAGGAAAATTACAAATTTGAGAAGCTAAGTAAGTTCAGATTTGTCATTTTTTGGTAGTTTTCACGTATTTACTACTCAAAAATTTAATGAGAAAATGTTCTCAAGGGGACGTGTTAGCAATTCGTGTGAAATTTTCAACTCGTCATTGTATTATTTTTTAATTACAATTCATTTTATCTGACATTAAGAGTTATATTGCAACATAACAGTGATTAGATGCTTAAAAAATCATCTATTTGTGTATCATCCGCCAAATAAGTTATAGATATATGAAGAATAGTTCCTTAACAGCAGGCTGATAACTTGTAGTTTCAAATAGTTCAATGTACTTTGGTTAATGATAGTTTTTCCAGCTCATGCATGTTCGTATATGGTACAAATACCGCCGGAGGATTTCACTCCGCCGTATGTTGTATCAGCACTTCCACACAGGTCATATTCATGCGTCTTAAAAGCATCGAATTTCTTCCTTTTCACATATAAATATCATCTTGCCATTAAAAGGCAACCTCGTTTTTACATAACGATCGTAGGTATATTCTTGATTAATTAGATAAAATGCATATTTGATGTAGTTTTTCTAAGAAAGGTTTCTATATTCGGCTTCTAATGCATGTAATTGCCTATTTAGAATTATCCCGTTCTCAAAAACACGTCAGCTAGTTAAATAAACGTACCATCTAACGACTGAGACAATGTGATATTGCTGAAAGGGTATGGCTTGACATATCAACGTAAAAAACAACAAGTTATCCTACCATTTTTCACGCCCTTCCCTCCGGCGGAAGTTGGAGCAGCCGTTTGGTATGCAGGGTGTGATCTTCCTACATGAAGTATCTACCACAACTCTTCTACTGTCCGTACTCTAGAATCGATCTTAGAAAGAAATATAATAGTATTAATAGCTTTGATGTAGAATTATTTATTTCAAAACATGTTTTTAAAAGGTCGATTTTACGTCAGCTTTCCCTGTAATATATAAATTAAATTTTAAATTATAAATGCAAGACGGTCGTAATTCCTTTAACTGAAGGGCCCTCGGTGGCCGAATGGTCTAAGGCGCTTCCCTAGTGACCGGTAGCCTCTCACCGCTGAATAGGCACGGGTTCGAGCCCGGCTGGTACATGTGTGAAAGTTTGTCAGTTACTTGCCGACGGGCGGTGGTTCTCTCCGGGTACTCCGGTTTCCTCCACCAACCAAACTGACTGTCACCATATGAGTGAAACATTTCTGATTTATATTACCTGTTTCATCTTAGCTAAATCACATACATTCTTTTTATATGTTTGCAATTTACACATGTTCATCTGTTATTATGTTGGCACTGCATTGTATATAGTATTTTCGTGGTCTGTAAATGGAGTCAATACAAAGCGTCGTGTAATGGTCTAGCAAATTTGAAAATAATCCGTTGAGTAACGTTCTGAGTTTATAACCACGGTACTGTTAATGTTTTAACATCGTGTTAAAGTACATCGTCATATGGACCTTTTCGATTATGTTGGCATGGAAATTTCCTGGTCACATCTCGGTGCAAAACATTACCAGTCTTGCTCTGGTCAATATAAAACCACTGTTAACATTTGAAATCGTTCGATACATCCTGTCAAAATATATTGCTCGGTCAACAAATATTCCTTATTCATGTATGAGAAATCCAAGATGGGGAAAGCGTTCACTTTTGATGACGCGTCTCGGTGGAAAGCAATTACCGGTACCAACCTTGCACTCACCGAGATGATACCACTGTAAATTTTATATCAATCAATAATACACCATGTCGAATGCGTGTTTGTCGAATTGTTCTCTCATGATTAAAACATTATTGGCTTGACATATGAACAAATATGCACGTGGCAACTGTGTCGATATAGTAAACACTTCAGTTACGATTCCAATCAGACATAAACTAAAAATGTACATAAACAGATGCTATTGAGTCTATCGAAAGTGAAATCGTTCAATTTGCTTCATGCCAAACAGTCCAGCCACCAGTTATCTATGACACCATCTACACTGCATTGTTCGTACAATCGCCAGCGCTGAGACTGTGGTAACAAGTAAATGGAATTAAACCTTCAGCTCACAAACAAAATATGCACTATAAACTTCCTTTTCATGAATCAAACATCCATTCGTACTGCGCGACTGCACTCCGCCAATGTCCAGTATCCTTGTGTTGATGGCACCAGGTATCTGGGTTAATCTGCCGCCCGTCCACCCATCGCCAGTCATCGGCAACAAGTCCACCACGTGCTCCGACAAGGAAGGTGGCATGGGATAGAACTGATGAAGCAAAGAAAAATGCAAACCAGTGGAATTATATCTGTACAGCTCAAATTAATATCATCATTGAGTTTTCTTCATACTACGCAGGATGTGACAGGCGGGTCTGTGTATGCTACAGAAATTGTATGAGAGGTTTGAACTATGCTTACAGCAGTTTGAATGAGGTTAAAAATATGAAATATGCCCCAAGCTGAGACGTTTACTCCACCAGACGCCCTCAATGCTCATCGATTAACATCAAATGTGTTACTTGAGCTGATCAGTCATCATAGCTATCGAGCTAGCGTAGCTGATTCCGCTAAAGCCGTTGCTAGGGGCCGTGCGGTTACTACAAAGTTTCCACATGAACAATCCCAAACGATTTTTGTTCTGGTCATGTAGAATATGGTTTGCGTGATATATATATGTATGTACCATACATATAATAGACTCGTGTTGCATAACGCGAGCGCTGTGGCGGGATTACAGCATGCATGGAAGTGTAGCTTGATCAGTGGCAAGAAAGATCATGCATGAGCAAGTATGACAACAGGTTATTGGCATAGAAACACATTGATTGACATATGCCCACTATTATCATTATTATTTGGAGGTGGGGGGGAATAAGCTCGGGTATGCAAACAGGTTCAAAATTGATGTGGATCCGGCCAGAAATAGGCTATCCTGACCTAGTTTTAAATAATTTCAAAGGTACCAAAATATGTTCGGTGAAGAAAATAAAAACATTATGTTGTACCAGTAACAAATAATTGCGACAGTTGACTGCTCAGAATGAAACAGTCGGGACACTCACAAATCATGCCCATCTTTGGTAATCGCCTAAAACAGTAATAAAAAGAAATTATTGGTTACTTGTGGACAGTATTGCATGAAAACAGCCGGAATCTCTGGTGGAACTCAAACCTCTCAATGCTCATTCACTACAGTGCTGCTTGCTCTCCTTTGCTCGATAAAAGTATGGAAGTTGACAGCGGACAGAAGGGACCCGTAAGTTTCCAGCAAACTGCTAACAATAACAACCTGACTGCATAGTCCCATAGAAGCCTGCAACACACAAAATATAGATTTTCTTCCTGGATCAGCAAACCAATAGGCAAAAACATACGGTACCTGCTAGTGTATTGTTTCATTTTCAACAGTTTCATTTTTATCCCGCTCAACTGCCCGAGACACATGCATGAGTGGTGCTACATGTATTAACCCACCAGGATGGAATTTAATAGGCTAAATATTCACGTTGGTTGGTTGTTAACTGTCAAAAACTGGACCCAAACTGTTTTTGCCAACTATATACTTGTTGCACACCATAAGCACATCAAAAGGCCATCTAAAAATTGGTTATAGTTTCTCTAATCCATATCCAGAAATGTCGCTCATATATCACAATAATGTGTGAATTGAGAAGCAACTGGGAATCACGTTTTCAACAAAGAAGCAGCAAAAAAGTTTGTTTTCAAATGAAAGATATTCTTGAACACCGGCCTAAAATAATTAGATGCCACTGCCCCGGTCAAATCAAGAATCTGCTAAATCTCCAGAAACTTTACTGGCCTACTTGCTGAGGAATTAAAGTACCAGAGCCTGCAGTAACAAGTTTTGTGAATTAATTTAAAGCCTTGAGGTTCCATCCAATGATAACCATTCTCAGATGGTGTGAATCTAGAGGTCTTCCTGGAATCAGGGAACATTCACAAGTCAAAACGCAACATACAACCAAGGGTTCCAAATGGGCATATCTCAGATGGTCTGAATCTCGAATGGACCGCTACATAGGGCTTCTTGGAATCCGAAAACGCTCAAGAGTCAAAATGCAACATAAAACCTAGGGTTCCCGATGGGCATATCTCCGGATGGTCTAAATCTCGAATGGACCGCTACACAGAGCTGCTTGGAATCAGGGACCCTCAAAAGTCACAATGCAACATACAACCAAGGGTTCCTGATGGGCAAAGATAGTAGTGCACAAGGTGAGTATCAATAAACAATAAAACATAATTAAAAATCATAAAATCATCATAGCCATCTGAAAACCTAATCATTTCATAAGTCACCATACAGGAAGCTCTCACCAAAGTTTGGTCAGGCCCGACTTAATAGATCTGCAGATATTCAGCGGACAAAAAAACACATTTTGACGGACGGACGGACGGACGGACGTACGTACATGGTAACGACAAGACCCCACAGCCCTATGGGCTGAGGCGTAAAAAGCGCAGATGATATTTCAAAGCTACGACGTGTATTCTAGTCTGAATGTCAGGTGCCGAGGAAGGCTTTACTGTAAAGTCATATGTGTACTTTTTAATCGCCAGTCTTCGTCATTTTCTCCCATCTCTTACATATCGCATAAATACATCAGTTTGAATGAGATTAAAACTATATTTACATCAGTTTGAATGAGGTTAGAAATATATTTACATCAGTTTGAATGAGGTTAGAAATATGCTTACATCAGTTTGAATGAGGTTAGAAATATATTTACATCAGTTTGAACGAGATTAGAAATATATTTAAATCAGTTTGAATGAGTTTAGAAATATATTTACATCAGTTTGAATGAGATTAGAAATATATTTACATCAGTTTGAATGAGGTTAGAAATATATTTACATCAGTTTGAATGAGGTTAGAAATATATTTACATCAGTTTGAATGAGGTTAGAAATATATTTACATCAGTTTGAATGAGGTTAGAAATATATTTACATCAGTTTGAATGAGGTTAGAAATATATTTACATCAGTTTGAATGAGATTAGAAATATATTTACATCAGTTTGAATGAGGGTAGAAATATATTTACATCAGTTTGAATGAGGTTAGAAATATGCTTACATCAGTTTGAATGAGGTTAGAAATATGTTTACATCAGTTTGAATGAAGTTAGAAATATATTTACATCAGTTTGAATGAGGTTAGAAATATGCTTACATCAGTTTGAATGAAGTTAGAAATATGTTTACATCAGTTTGAATGAGGTTAGAAATATATTTACATCAGTTTGAATGAGGTTAGAAATATATTTACATCAGTTTGAATGAGGTTAGAAATATGCTTACATCAGTTGAATGATGTTAGAAATATGCTTACATCCGTTTGAATGAGGTTAGAAATATATTTACGTCAGTTTAAATGAGGTTAGAAATATATTTACATCAGTTTGAATGAGGTTAAAAATATATTTACATCAGTTTGAAGAAGGTTAGAAATATATTTACATGAGTGTGAATGAGGTTAGAAATATGCTTACATCAGTTTGAATGAGGTTAGAAATATATTTACATCAGTTTGGATGAGGCTAGAAATATGCTTACATCAGTTTGAATGAGGTTAGAAATATATTTACATCAGTTTGAATGAAGTTAGAAATATATTTAAATCAGTTTGAATGAGTTTAGAAATATATTTACAGCAGTTTGAATGAGATTAGAAATATATTACATCAGTTTGAATGAGGTTAGAAATATATTTACATCAGTTTGAATGAGGTTAGAAATATATTTACATCAGTTTGAATGATGTTAGAAATATGCTTACATCAGTTTGAATGAGGTTAGAAATATATTTACATCAGTTAGAATGAGGTTAGAAATATGCTTACATCAGTTTGAATGAGGTTAGAAATATGCTTACATCAGTTTGAATGAGGTTAGAAATATGCTTACATCAGTTTGAATGAGGTTAGAAATATATTTACATCAGTTTAAATGTGTTTAGAAATATATTTACATCAGTTTGAATGAGGTTAGAAATATATTTACATCAGTTTGAATGAGGTTAGAAATATATTTACATCAGTCTGAATGAGGTTAGAAATATATTTACATCAGTTGGAATGAGGTTTGAAATATATTTACATCAGTTTGAATGAGTTTAGAAATGTATTCATCAGTTCGAATGATGTTAGAAATATGCTTACATCAGTTTGAATGAGGTTAGAAATATATTTACGTCACTTTGAATGAGGTTAGAAATATATTTACATCAGTTTGAATGAGGTTAGAAATATATTTACATCAGTTTGAATGAGGTTAGAAATATATTTACATCAGTTTGAATGAGGTTAGAAATATATTTCCATCAGTTTGAAGGAGGTTAGAAATATATTTCCATCAGTTTGAATGAAGTTGAAATATGTTTACATCAGTTTGAATGAGGTTAGAAATATATTTAAATCAGCTTGAACAAAGGTTTAGAAATATATTTACATCCAGTTTTAATGAGATTAGAAATATATTTGCATCAGTTTGAAGGTTAGAAATATATTTACATCAGTTTGAATGAGGTTAGAAATATGCTTACACATCAAGTTTGAATGAGGTTAGAAAAATATATTTACATCAGTTTGGAGTTAGAAATATAGTTACATCAGTTTGAATGAGGTTAGAAATATATTTACATGAGTTTCAATGAGGTTAGAAATATATTTAAATCAGTTTGAGTGAGTTTAGAAATATATTTACATCAGTTTGAATGAGATTAGAAATATACTACATCAGTTTTAATGAGGTTAGAAATATATTTACATCAGTTTAAATGAGCTTAGAAATATATTTACATCAGTTTGAATGAGGTTAGAAATATATTTACATCAGTTTGAATGAGGTTAGAAATATATTTACATCAGTTTGAATGAGGTTAGAAATATGCTTACATCAGTTGAATGATGTTAGAACTATGCTTACATCAGTTTGAATGAGGTTAGAAATATATTTACATCAGTTTAAATGAGGTTAGAAGTATATTTACATCAGTTTGAATGAGGTTAGAAATATATTTACATCAGTTTGAAGAAGGTTAGAAATACATTTACATCAGTTTGAATGAGGTTAGAAATATGCTTACATCAGTTTGAAAGAGGTTAGAAATATATTTACATCAGTTTGGATGAGGTTAGAAATATGCTTACATCAGTTTGAATGAGGTTAGAAATATATTTACATCAGTTTGAATGAGGTTAGAAATATATTTAAATCAGTTTGAATGAGGTTAGAAATATATTTACATCAGTTTGAATGAGGTTAGAAATATATTTACATCAGTTTGAATGAGGTTAGAAATATATTTACATCAGTTTGAATGAGATTAGAAATATATTTACATCAGTTTGAATGAGGTTAGAAATATATTTACATCAGTTTGAATGAGGTTAGAAATATGCTTACATCAGTTTGAATGAGGTTAGAAATATGTTTACATCAGTTTGAATGAGGTTAGAAATATGCTTACATCAGTTTGAATGAGGTTAGAAATATATTTACATCAGTTTGTAGGAGGTTAGAAATATGCTTACATCAGTTTGAATGAGGTTAGAAATATATTTACATCAGTTTGAATGAGGTTAGAAATATATTTGCATCAGTTTAATGAGGTTAGAAATATATTTACATCAGTTTGAATGAGGTTAGAAATATATTTACATCAGTTTGAATGAGGTTAGAAATATATTTACATCAGTTTGAATGAGGTTAGAAATATATTTACATCAGTTTGAATGAGGTTAGAAATATGCTTACATCAGTTGAATGATGTTAGAACTATGCTTACATCAGTTTGAATGAGGTTAGAAATATATTTACATCAGTTTAAATGAGGTTAGAAATATATTTACATCAGTTTGAATGAGGTTAGAAATATATTTACATCAGTTTGAAGAAGGTTAGAAATATATTTACATCAGTTTGAATGAGGTTAGAAATATGCTTACATCAGTTTGAATGAGGTTAGAAATATATTTACATCAGTTTGGATGAGGTTAGAAATATGCTTACATCAGTTTGAATGAGGTTAGAAATATATTTACATCAGTTTGAATGAGGTTAGAAATATATTTAAATCAGTTTGAATGAGTTTAGAAATATATTTACATCAGTTTGAATGAGATTAGAAATATATTACATCAGTTTGAATGAGGTTAGAAATATATTTACATCAGTTTGAATGAGGTTAGAAATATATTTACATCAGTTTGAATGATGTTAGAAATATGCTTACATCAGTTTGAATGAGGTTAGAAATATATTTACATCAGTTAGAATGAGGTTAGAAATATGCTTACATCAGTTTGAATGAGGTTAGAAATATGCTTACATCAGTTTGAATGAGGTTAGAAATATGCTTACATCAGTTTGAATGAGGTTAGAAATATATTTACATCAGTTTAAATGAGTTTAGAAATATATTTACATCAGTTTGAATGAGGTACATCAGAATGATAGAAATATTTACATCAGTTTGAATGAGGTTAGAAATATATTTACATCAGTTTGAATGAGGTTAGAAATATATTTACATCAGTTTGAATGAGGTTAGAAATATATTTACATCAGATGATTAGAAATATATTTACATCAGTTTGAATGAGTTAGAAATATGCTTACATCAGTTTGAATGAGGTTAGAAATATATTTACATCAGTTTGAATGAGGTTAGAAATATGCTTACATCAGTTTGAATGAGGTTAGAAATATGTTTACATCAGTTTGAATGGGTTAGAAATAAATTTACATCAGTTTGAATGAGGTTAGAAATATGCTTACATCAGTTTGAATGAGGTTAGAAGTATATTTACATCAGTTTGGATGAGGTTAGAAATATGCTTACATCAGTTTGAATGAGGCTAGAAATATGCTTACATCAGTTTGAATCAGGTTAGAAATATGCTTACATCAGTTTGAATGAGGTTAGAAATATGCTTAAATCAGTTTGAATGAGGTTAGAAATATATTTACCTCAGTTTGAATGAGGTTAGAAATATATTTACATCAGTTTGAATGAGGTTAGAAATATGTTTACATCAGTTTGAATCAGGTTAGAAATATGTTTACATCAGTATGAATGGGGCTAGAAATAAATTTACATCAGTTTGAATGACGTTAGAAATATGCTTAGATCAGTTTGAATGAGGTTAGAAATATATAATCACATCAGTTTGAATGAGGTTAGAAATATGCTTACATCAGTTTGAATGAGGTTAGAAATATGCTTAAATCAGTTTGAAGGAGGTTAGAAATATATTTACATCAGTTTGAATGAAGTTAGAAATATGCTTACATCAGTTTGAATGAGGTTAAAAATATGCTTACATCAGTTTGAATGAGGTTAGAAATGTATTTACACCAGTTTGAGTGCGGTTAGAAATATGCTTACATCAGTTTGAATGAGGTTAGAAATATGCTTACATCAGTTTGAATGAGGTTAGAAATATGCTTACATCAGTTTGAATGAGGTTAGAAATATGCTTACATCAGTTTGAAGGAGGTTAGAAATATATTTACATCAGTTTGAATGAGGTTAGAAATATGTTTACATCAGTTTGAATGAGGTTAGAAATATGTTTACATCAGTATGAATGGGGCTAGAAATAAATTTACATCAGTTTGAATGAGATTAGAAATATATTTACATCAGTTTTAATGAGGTTAGAAATATATTTACATCAGTTTGAATGAGGTTAGAAATATATTTACATCAGTTTGAATGAGGTTAGAAATATATTTACATCAGTTTGAATGAGGTTAGAAATATATTTACATCAGTTTGAATGAGGTTAGAAATATGTTTACATCAGTTGAATGATGTTAGAAATATGCTTACATCCGTTTGAATGAGGTTAGAAATATATTTACATCAGTTTGAATGAGATTAGAAATATATTTACATCAGTTTTAATGAGGTTAGAAATATATTTACATCAGTTTGAATGAGGTTAGAAATATATTTACATCAGTTTGAATGAGGTTAGAAATATATTTACATCAGTTTGAATGAGGTTAGAAATATATTTACATCAGTTTGAATGAGGTTAGAAATATGCTTACATCAGTTGAATGATGTTAGAAATATGCTTACATCCGTTTGAATGAGGTTAGAAATATATTTACATCAGTTTGAAGCAGGTTAGAAATATATTTTCATCAGTTTGAATGTGATTAGAAATATATTTACCTCAGTTTGAAGGAGGTTAGAAATATATTTACATCAGTTTGAATGAGGTTAGAAATATATTTACATCAGTTTGAATGAGGTTAGAAATATATTTACATCAGTTTGAATGAGATTAGAAATATATTTACATCAGTTTGAATGACGTTAGAAATATATTTACATGAGTTTGAATGAGGTTAGAAATAAGCTTACATCAGTTTGAATGAGGTTAGAAATATGTTTACATCAGTTTGAATGGGTTAGAAATAAATTTACATCAGTTTGAATGAGGTTAGAAATATATTTACATCAGTTTGGATGAGGTTAGAAATATGCATACATCAGATTGAATGAGGCTAGAAATATGCTTACATCAGTTTGAATCAGGTTAGAAATATGCTTACATCAGTTTGAATGAGGTTAGAAATATGCTTAAATCAGTTTGAATGAGGTTAGAAATATATTTACATCAGTTTGAATGAGGTTAGAAATATATTTACATCAGTTTGAATGAGGTTAGAAATATGTTTACATCAGTTTGAATGAGGTTAGAAATATGTTTACATCAGTATGAATGGGGTTAGAAATAAATTTACATCAGTTTGAATGACGTTAGAAATATGCTTAGATCAGTTTGAATGAGGTTAGAAATATATAATCACATCAGTTTGAATGAGGTTAGAAATATGCTTACATTAGTTTGAATGAGGTTAGAAATATGTTTACATCAGTTTGAAGGAGGTTAGAAATATATTTACATCAGTTTGAAGGAAGTTAGAAATATATTTACATCAGTTTGAATGTGGTTAGAAATATATTTACATCAGTTTGAATGAGGTTAAAAATATATTTACATCAGTTTGAATGAGGTTAGAAATATGCTTACATCAGCTTGAATGAGGGTAGAAATATGCTTACATCAGTTTGAATGAGGTTAGAAATATGCTTACATCAGTTTGAATGAAGTTAGAAATATGCTTACATAAGTTTGAGGTTAGAAATATTCTTACATCAGTCTGAATCAGGTTAGAAATATATTTACATCAGTTTGAATGAGGTTAGAAATATGCTTACATCAGTTTGAATGAGGTTAGAAATATGCTTACATCAGTTTGAATGAGGCTAGAAATATGCTTACATCAGTTTGAAGGAAGTTAGAAATATGTTTACATCAGTTTGAAGTAGGTTAGAAATATATTTACATCAGTTTGAATGAGGTTAGAAATATGCTTACTTCAGTTTGAATGAGGTTAGAAATATATTTACATCAGTTTGAAGGAGGTTAGAAATATATTTACATCAGTTTGAAGGAGGTTAGAAATATATTTACATCAGTTTTTTGGAGGTTAGAAAAATATATACATCAGTTTGAAGGAGGTTAGAAACATATTTACATCAGTTTGAAGGAGGTTAAAAATATATTTACATCAGTTTGAAGGAGGTTAGATATATTTACGTCTGTTTGAAGGAGGTTGGAAATATATTTACATCAGTTTGAAGCAGGTTAGAAATATATTTTCATCAGTTTGAATGAGATTAGAAATATATTTACCTGAGTTTGAAGGAGGTTAGAAATATATTTACATCAGTTTGAATGAGGTTAGAAATATATTTACATCAGTTTGAATGAGGTTAGAAATATATTTACATCAGTTTGAATGAGATTAGAAATATATTTACATCAGTTTGAATGAGGTTACAAATATATTTACATCAGTTTGAATGAGGTTAGAAATATGCTTACATCAGTTTAAATGAGGGTAGAAATATATTTACATCAGTTTGAATGAGGTTAGAAATATATTTACATCAGTTTGAATGAGGTTAGAAATATGTTTACATCAGTTTGAATGAAGTTAGAAATATATTTACATCAGTTTGAATGATGTTAGAAATATGCTTACATCAGTTTGAATGAAGTTAGAAATATGTTTACATCAGTTTGAATGAGGTTAGAAATATATTTACATCAGTTTGAATGAGATTAGAAATATATTTACATCAGTTTGAATGAGGTTAGAAATATATTTACATCAGTTTGAATGAGGTTAGAAATATATTTACATCAGTTTGAATGAGGTTAGAAATATATTTACATCAGTTTGAATGAGGTTAGAAATATATTTACATCAGTTTGAATGATGTTAGAAATATGCTTACATCAGTTTGAATGAGGTTAGAAATATATTTACATCAGTTTGAATGAGGTTAGAAATATGCTTACGTCAGCTTGAATGAGGTTAGAAATATGCTTACATCAGTTTGAATGAGGTTAGAAATATATTTACATCAGTTTGAATGAGATTAGAAATATATTTACATCAGTTTTAATGAGGTTAGAAATATATTTACATCAGTTTGAATGAGGTTAGAAATATATTTACATCAGTTTGAATGAGGTTAGAAATATATTTACATCAGTTTGAATGAGGTTAGAAATATATTTACATCAGTTTGAATGAGGTTAGAAATATGCTTACATCAGTTGAATGATGTTAGAACTTTGCTTACATCCGTTTGAATGAGGTTAGAAATATATTTACATCAGTTTAAATGAGGTTAGAAATATATTTACATCAGTTTGCATGAGGTTAAAAATATATTTACATCAGTTTGAAGAAGGTTAGAAATATATTTACATCAGCTTGAATGAGGTTAGAAATACGCTTACATCAGTTTGAATGAGGTTAGAAATATATTTACATCAGTTTGGATGAGGCTAGAAATATGCTTACATCAGTTTGAATGAGGTTAGAAATATATTTACATCAGTTTGAATGAGGTTAGAAATATATTTAAATCAGTTTGAATGAGTTAAGAAATATATTTACATCAGTTTGAATGAGATTAGAAATATATTACATCAGTTTGAATGAGGTTAGAAATATATTTACATCAGTTTGAATGAGGTTAGAAATATATTTACATCAGTTTGAATGATGTTAGAAATATGCTTACATCAGTTTGAATGAGGTTAGAAATATATTTACATCAGTTAGAATGAGGTTAGAAATATGCTTACATCAGTTTGAATGAGGTTAGAAATATATTTACATCAGTTTAAATGAGTTTAGAAATATATTTACATCAGTTTGAATGAGGTTAGAAATATATTTACATCAGTTTGAATGACGTTAGAAATATATTTACATCAGTCTGAATGAGGTTAGAAATATATTTACATCAGTTGGAATGAGGTTTGAAATATATATACATCAGTTTGAATGAGGTTAGAAATGTATTCATCAGTTCGAATGATGTTAGAAATATGCTTACATCAGTTTGAATGAGGTTAGAAATATATTTACATCAGTTTGAATGAGGTTAGAAATATATTTACATCAGTTTGAATGAGGTTAGAAATATATTTACATCAGTTTGAAGGAGGTTAGAAATATATTTACATCAGTTTGAATGAGGTTAGAAATATGCTTACATCAGTTTGAATGAGGTTAGAAATATATTTACATCAGTTTGAATGAGGTTAGAAATATATTTACATCAGTTTGAATGAGGTTAGAAATATGCTTACATCAGTTTGAATGAGGTTAGAAATATGTTTACATCAGTTTGAATGGGTTAGAAATAAATTTACATCAGTTTGAATGAGGTTAGAAATATGCTTACATCAGTTTGAATGAGGTTAGAAGTATATTTACATCAGTTTGGATGAGGTTAGAAATATGCTTACATCAGTTTGAATGAGGGTATCAATATGCTTACATCAGTTTGAATCAGGTTAGAAATATGCTTACATCAGTTTGAATGAGGTTAGAAATATGCTTAAATCAGTTTAAATGAGGTTAGAAATATATTTACATCAGTTTGAATGAAGTTAGAAATATATTTACATCAGTTTGAATGAGGTTAGAAATATGTTTACATCAGTTTGAATGAGGTTAGAAATATGATTACATCAGTATGAATGGGGTTAGAACTAAATTTACATCAGTTTGAATGACGTTAGAAATATGCTTAGATCAGTTTGAATGAGGTTAGAAATATATAATCACATCAGTTTGAATGAGGTTAGAAATATGCTTACATCAGTTTGAATGAGGTTAGAAATATGCTTAAATCAGTTTGAAGGAGGTTAGAAATATATTTACATCAGTTTGAATGAAGTTAGAAATATGCTTACATCAGTTTGAATGAGGTTAAAAATATGCTTACATCAGTTTGAATGAGGTTAAAAATGTATTTACACCAGTTTGAGTGCGGTTAGAAATATGCTTACATCAGCTTGAATGAGGTTAGAAATATGCTTACATCAGTTTGAATGAGGTAAGAAATATGCTTACATCAGTTTGAAGGAGGTTAGAAATATATTTACATCAGTTTGAAGGAAGTTAGAAATATATTTACATCAGTTTGAATGTGGTTAGAAATATATTTACATCAGTTTGAATGAGGTTAAAAATATATTTACATCAGTTTGAATGAGGTTAGAAGTATGCTTACATCAGCTTGAATGAGGTTAGAAATATGCTTAATCAGTTTGAATGAGGTTAGAAATATGCTTACATCAGTTTGAATGAAGTTAGAAATATGCTTACATAAGTTTGAATGAGGTTAGAAATATGCTTACATCAGTTTGAATGAGGTTAGAAATATATTTACATCAGTTTGAATGAGGTTAGAAATATGCTTACATCAGTTTGAATGAGGTTAGAAATATGCTTACATCAGTTTGAATGAGGCTAGAAATATGCTTATATCAGTTTGAAGGAAGTTAGAAATATGTTTACATCAGTTTGAAGTAGGTTAGAAATATATTTACATCAGTTTGAATGAGGTTAAAAATATGCTTACTTCAGTTTGAATGAGGTTAGAAATATATTTTCATCAGTTTGAAGGAGGTTAGAAATATTTTTAAATCAGTTTGAATGAGGTTAGAAATATATTTACATGAGTTTTTAGGAGGTTAGAAAAATATATACATCAGTTTGAAGGAGGTTAGAAACTTATTTACATCAGTTTGAAGGAGGATAAAAATATATTTACATCAGTTTGAAGGAGGTTAGATATATTTACGTCTGTTTGAAGGAGGTTAGAAATATGCTTACATCAGTTTGAATGAGGTTAGAAATATATTTACATCAGTTTAAATGAGTTTAGAAATATATTTACATCAGTTTGAATGAGGTTAGAAATATATTTACATCAGTTTGAATGAGATTAGAAATATATTTACATCAGTTTGAATGAGGTTAGAAATATATTTACATCAGTTTGAATGAGGTTAGAAATATATTTACATCAGTTTGAATGAGGTTAGAAATAAGCTTACATCAGTTTGAATGAGGTTAGAAATATGTTTACATCAGTTTGAATGGGTTAGAAATAAATTTACATCAGTTTGAATGAGGTTAGAAATATGCTTACATCAGTTTGAATGAGGTTAGAAGTATATCTACATCAGTTTGGATGAGGTCAGAAATATGCTTACATCAGTTTGAATGAGGCTAGAAATATGCTTACATCAGTTTGAATGAGGTTAGAAATATATTTACATCAGTTTGAATGAGATTAGAAATATATTTACATCAGTTTGAATGAGGTTAGAAATATATTTACATCAGTTTGAATGAGGTTAGAAATATGCTTACATCAGTTTAAATGAGGGTAGAAATATATTTACATCAGTTTGAATGGGGTTAGAAATATATTTACATCAGTTTGAATGAGGTTAGAAATATGTTTACATCAGTTTGAATGAAGTTAGAAATATATTTACATTAGTTTGAATGATGTTAGAAATATGCTTACATCAGTTTGAATGAAGTTAGAAATATGTTTACATCAGTTTGAATGAGGTTAGAAATATATTTACATCAGTTTGAATGAGGTTAGAAATATATTTACATCAGTTTGAATGAGGTTAGAAATATATTTACATCAGTTTGAATGATGTTAGAAATATGCTTACATCAGTTTGAATGAGGTTAGAAATATATTTACATCAGTTTGAATGAGGTTAGAAATATGCTTACATCAGTTTGAATGAGGTTAGAAATATGCTCACATCAGTTTGAATGAGGTTAGAAATATATTTACATCAGTTTGAATGAGATTAGAAATATATTTACATCAGTTTTAATGAGGTTAGAAATATATTTACATCAGTTTGAATGAGGTTAGAAATATATTTACATCAGTTTGAATGAGGTTAGAAATATGTTTACATCAGTTTGAATGAGGTTAGAAATATATTTACATCAGTTTGAATGAGGTTAGAAATATGCTTACATCAGTTGAATGATGTTAGAAATATGCTTACATCCGTTTGAATGAGGTTAGAAATATATTTACATCAGTTTAAATGAGGTTAGAAATATATTTACATCAGTTTGCATGAGGTTAAAAATATATTTACATCAGTTTGAAGAAGGTTGAAATATATTTACATCAGCTTGAATGAGGTTAGAAATACGCTTACATCAGTTTGAATGAGGTTAGAAATATATTTACATCAGTTTGGATGAGGCTAGAAATATGCTTACATCAGTTTGAATGAGGTTAGAAATATATTTACATCAGTTTGAATGAGGTTAGAAATATATTTAAATCAGTTTGAATGAGTTTAGAAATATATTTACATCAGCTTGAATGAGATTAGAAATATATTACATCAGTTTGAATGAGGTTAGAAATATATTTACATCAGTTTGAATGAGGTTAGAAATATATTTACATCAGTTTGAATGATGTTAGAAATATGCTTACATCAGTTTGAATGAGGTTAGAAATATATTTACATCAGTTAGAATGAGGTTAGAAATATGCTTACATCAGTTTGAATGAGGTTAGAAGTATGCTTACATCAGTTTGAATGAGGTTAGAAATATGCTTACATCAGTTTGAATGAGGTTAGAAATATATTTACATCAGTTTAAATGAGTTTAGAAATATATTTACATCAGTTTGAATGAGGTTAGAAATATATTTACATCAGTTTGAATGAGGTTAGAAATATATTTACATCAGTTTGAATGAGGTTAGAAATATGTTTACATCAGTTTGAATCAGGTTAGAAATATGTTTACATCAGTATGAATGGGGCTAGAAATAAATTTACATCAGTTTGAATGACGTTAGAAATATGCTTAGATCAGTTTGAATGAGGTTAGAAATATATAATCACATCAGTTTGAATGAGGTTAGAAATATGCTTACATCAGTTTGAATGAGGTTAAATATGCTTAAATCAGTTTGAAGGAGGTTAGAAATATGTACATCAGTTTGAATGAAGTTAATATGCTTACATCAGTTTGAATGAGGTTAAAGAAGCAATAGCACATCAGTTTGAATGAGGTTAGAAATGTATTTACACCAGTTTGAGTGCGGTTAGAAATATGCTTACATCAGTTTGAATGAGGTTAGAAATATGCTTACATCAGTTTGAATGAGGTTAGAAATATGCTTACATCAGTTTGAATGAGGTTAGAAATATGCTTACATCAGTTTGAAGGAGGTTAGAAATATATTTACATCAGTTTGAATGAGGTTAGAAATATGTTGACATCAGTTTGAATGAGGTTAGAAATATGTTTACATCAGTATGAATGGGGCTAGAAATAAATTTCCATCACTTTGAATGACGTTAGAAATATGCTTAGATCAGTTTGAATGAGGTTAGAAATATATAATCACATCAGTTTGAATGAGGTTAGAAATATGCTTACATCAGTTTGAATGAGGTTAGAAATATGCTTCAATCAGTTTGAAGGAGGTTAGAAATATATTTACATAAGTTTGAATGAAGTTAGAAATATGCTTACATCAGTTTGAATGAGGTTAAAAATATGCTTACATCAGTTTGAATGAGGTTAGAAATGTATTTACACCAGTTTGAGTGCGGTTAGAAATATGCTTACATCAGTTTGAATGAGGTTAGAAATATGCTTACATCAGTTTGAATGAGGTTAGAAATATGCTTACATCAGTTTGAATGAGGTAAGAAATATGCTTACATCAGTTTGAAGGAGGTTAGAAATATATTTACATCAGTTTGAAGGAAGTTAGAAATATATTTACATCAGTTTGAATGTGGTTAGAAATATATTTACATCAGTTTGAATGAGGTTAAAAATATATTTACATCAGTTTGAATGAAGTTAGAAATATGCTTACATCAGCTTGAATGAGGTTAGAAATATGCTTACATCAGTTTGAATGAGGTTAGAAATATGCTTACATCAGTTTGAATGAAGTTAGAAATATGCTTAGTTTGAATGAGGTTAGAAATATATTTACATCAGTTTGAATGAGGTTAGAAATATGCTTACATCAGTTTGAATGAGGTTAGAAATATGCTTACATCAGTTTGAATGAGGCTAGAAATATGCTTACATCAGTTTGAAGGAAGTTAGAAATATGTTTACATCAGTTTGAAGTAGGTTAGAAATATATTTACATCAGTTTGAATGAGGTTAGAAATATGCTTACTTCAGTTTGAATGAGGTTAGAAATATATTTACATCAGTTTGAAGGAGGTTAGAAATATATTTACATCAGTTTGAAGGAGGTTAGAAATATATTTACATCAGTTTTTTGGAGGTTAGAAAAATATATACATCAGTTTGAAGGAGGTTAGAAACATATTTACATCAGTTTGAAGGAGGTTAAAAATATATTTACATCAGTTTGAAGGAGGTTAGATATATTTACGTCTGTATGAAGGAGGTTAGAAATATATTTACATCAGTTTGAAGCAGGTTAGAAATATATTTTCATCAGTTTGAATGAGATTAGAAATATATTTACCTAAGTTTGAAGGAGGTTAGAAATATATTTACATCAGTTTGAAGGAGGTTAGAAATATATTTACGTCAGTTTGAAGGAGGTTAGAAAAATATTTACATCAGTTTGGAGGAGGTTAGAAACATATTTACATCAGTTTGAAGGAGGTTAGAAAAATATTTACATCAGTTTGAATGAGGTTAGAAATATATTTACATCGGTTTGAATGAGGTTAGAAATATGCTTAAATCAGTTTGAATGAGGTTAGAAATATATTTACCTCAGTTTGAATGAGGTTAGAAATATGTTTACATCAGTTTGAATGAGGTTAGAAATATGTTTACATCAGTATGAATGGGGCTAGAAATAAATTTACATCAGTTTGAATGACGTTAGAAATATGCTTAGATCAGTTTGAATGAGGTTAGAAATATATAGTCACATCAGTTTGAATGAGGTTAGAAATATGCTTACATCAGTTTGAATGAGGTTAGAAATATGCTTAAATCAGTTTGAAGGAGGTTAGAAATATATTTACATCAGTTTGAATGAAGTTAGAAATATGCTTACATCAGTTTGAATGAGGCTAAAAATATGCTTACATCAGTTTGAATGAGGTTAGAAATGTATTTACACCAGTTTGAGTGCGGTTAGAAATATGCTTACATCAGTTTGAATGAGGTTAGAAATATGTTTACATCAGTTTGAATGAGGTTAGAAATATGCTTACATCAGTTTGAATGAGGTTAGAAATATGCTTACATCAGTTTGAAGGAGGTTAGAAATATATTTACATCAGTTTGAATGAGGTTAGAAATATGTTTACATCAGTTTGAATGAGGTTAGAAATATGTTTACATCAGTATGAATGGGGCTAGAAATAAATTTCCATCAGTTTGAATGACGTTAGAAATATGCTTAGATCAGTTTGAATGAGGTTAGAAATATATAATCACATCAGTTTGAATGAGGTTAGAAATATGCTTACATTAGTTTGAATGAGGTTAGAAATATGCTTAAATTAGTTTGAAGGAGGTTAGAAATATGTTTACATCAGTATGAATGGGGCTAGAAATAAATTTCCATCAGTTTGAATGACGTTAGAAATATGCTTAGATCAGTTTGAATGAGGTTAGAAATATATAATCACATCAGTTTGAATGAGGTTAGAAATATGCTTACATTAGTTTGAATGAGGTTAGAAATATGCTTAAATCAGTTTGAAGGAGGTTAGAAATATATTTACATCAATTTGAATGAAGTTAGAAATATGCTTACATCAGTTTGAATGAGGTTAGAAATATGCTTACATCAGTTTGAATGAGGTTAGAAATATGCTTACATCAGTTTGAATGAGGTTAGAAATATATTTACATCAGTTTGAATGAGGTTAGAAATATGCTTACATCAGTTTGAATGAGGTTAGAAATATGCTTACATCAGTTTGAATGAGGCTAGAAATATGCTTATATCTGTTTGAAGGAAGTTAGAAATATGTTTACATCAGTTTGAGGTAGGTTAGAAATATATTTACATCAGTTTGAATGAGGTTAGAAATATGCTTACTTCAGTTTGAATGAGGTTAGAAATATATTTACATCAGTTTGAAGGAGGTTTGAAATATTTTTACATCAGTTTGAAGGAGGTTAGAAATATATTTACATCAGTTTTTAGGAGGTTAGAAAAATATATACATCAGTTTGAAGGAGGTTAGAAACATATTTACATCAGTTTGAAGGAGGATAAAAATATATTTACATCAGTTTGAAGGAGGTTAGATATATTTACGTCTGTTTGAAGGAGGTTAGAAATATATTTACATCAGTTTGAAGCAGGTTAGAAATATATTTTCATCAGTTTGAATGAGATTAGAAATATATTTACCTCAGTCTGAAGGAGGTTAGAAATACATTTACATCAGTTTGAAGGAGGTTAGAAATATATTTACGTCAGTTTGAAGGAGGTTAGAAAAATATTTACATCAGTTTGGAGGAGGTTAGAAACATATTTACATCAGTTTGAAGGAGGTTAGAAAAATATTTACATCAGTTTGAATGAGGTTAGAAATATATTTACATCAGTTTGAATGAGGTTAGAAATATATTTACATCAGTTTGAATGAGGTTAGAAATATATTTACATCAGTTTGAATGAGATTAGAAATATATTTACATCAGTTTGAATGAGGTTAGAAATATATTTACATCAGTTTGAATGAGGTTAGAAATATGTTTACATCAGTTTGAATGAGGTTAGAAATATATTTACATCAGTTTGAATGAGGTTAGAAATATGCTTACATCAGTTTGAATGAGGTTAGAAATATGTTTACATCAGTTTGAATGAGGTTAGAAATATATTTACATCAGTTTGAATGAGGTTAGAAATATATTTACATCAGTTTGAATGAGGTTAGAAATATATTTACATCAGTTTGAATGAGGTTAGAAATATGCTTACATCAGTTTGAATGAGGTTAGAAATATATTTACATCAGTTTGAATGAGGTTAGAAATATGCTTACATCAGTTTGAATGAGGTTAGAAATATGCTTACATCAGTTTCAATGAGGTTAGAAATATGCTTACATCAGTTTGCAAGAGGTTAGAAATATATTAACATCAGTTTGAATGAGGTTAGAATATGCTTACATCAGTTTGAATGAGGTTAGAAATATGCTTACATCAGTTGAATGAGATTAGAAATATATTTACATCAGTTTGAATGAGGTTAGAAATATGCCTACATCAGTTTGAATGAGGTTAGAAATATATTTACATCAGTTTGAATGAGGTTAGAAATATGCTTACATCAGTTTGAATGAAGCTCGTTCAGTACCGTACTGTAAATTTTCATAGAGCACCAGGAGAGTTAGAAATATGCTTTACATCAGTTTGAATGAAATCGTATTCAGTACCACTCTATAAAGTTTCATACAGCGCCAGGAGAGTGCCTTGGTGCACAATTTAGCGATATGCCAATTCTGAATCAGTGTTAAATAGATAATACAAACAGTTGTGCTAAATCACACCAGTACTGTAAATTCAGTTGTGCTAAATCGGACCAGTACTATACAACCATTTGTCCTAAAGCGGAACAGCACTATACAACCAGTTGTTCTAAGTCAGACCAGTACTGTGCTGACTGGTGAAAAATAGTGATTCCATGCACTTCATTTCCTTAGAAATTTAGATTAAATAGCTCCACTGGACACGGCGTCTGAACGATATTCGCTGTATACAGCATCTGACCGAACCCTGACAGATAATTCTCTCTGTATCCATTGCTCTTTTTGTCAACCGTTAGATCGTTTGAAGGACGAAAGTTGCATGTGTCGAGCTAAATTCCGCCATTTTGCGGAAAGCACAGTACGTGTTTCATTATGCTGAATGATTGATGGAAATCAAGTGTTACGTGAAGAATGAATACAAACTGGATCGGTATGCCTACTGATTGTACAATACTGGTCTGATTTAGAACAACTGAATGCACAGTATTGGTCCGATTAGGACAACTGATTGTACAGTGCTGCTCCGGTTTAGGACAACTGATTGTACAGTAGTGGTCCGATTAGGACAAATGATTGTACAATGATGCTTCGGTTTAGGACAACTGATTGCACAGTACTGGTACGATTAGGACGATTAGGATAACTGATTGTACAGTGCGGCTCCGGTTTAGGACAACTGATTGTACAGTATTGGTACGATTTAGTACAACTGATTGCAAAGAACTGATCCGATTTAGGACAATCGATGGTACAGTGCTGGTCAAATACATGCCGATTGTGCTGGACGCCGTACGATAAATTTCCACGCGTTTATCAATGAACAACGACGTTCCTGACTTTATTCTTGTTGTTACAGATATTTTCATGGCGTAGCAAGCTTATTCCAGTCAAAAATTATTTCCATTCACGGAGGTCATGATTTGTCTCTTCCATGAAATGAACGGCGCTCCAATTCAAACATCTGGAGAGTAACACTCGGCTCAGCGTACTAATGTAATGTGGAACATTTACTATGTACATCGGTCTATCGTGAAGCAGTTTAGCAGCAAAGCAAAATGAACGTCACGATTTTCATCTGCACACGCTATATGTTATTCTTTATCTAATTTCAGTCAATGAAGAAACTAGGAATGTTCATGAAGTATGACCAGCTCACATGTTGAGGCTTCGATGGTCTGGAACAAGTAAAGTCGCTTTTCTTCTGTATCGGTGATAATGAGGTCTCCACCTTCATTCTGACACACCTGACGGGCGGAGCTATAGTTCCTCGCAACGGAATAGTGAAGCTTATAGCATAAGTTAAGGGCTCGGTTGTAGATGTAGCCAAGACTGGATGGACATAAATCTGAAACAGGAATTTGAAGTACGGGAACTTTGTTAGAATAGCATACGCCAGTTTGCGAGAAGCACGTGTATCAATCTGATTAACATGAGGCACCAGAGGTGCTACAGCCTCTCAACCCCTTAACAGTCCAACTCAAGCAATATCTCGTGGAATGATATGTATACATACCAAATTTGAAATAATCCGATGACAGGTTCTCAAGTTATTTCACGGAAATGCATATAGGGTTTTATCACCAGGTGGGGTCACCTATTGGCCAGAGGACACCTCATGGCATGGTATATGCATACCAAATGTGAGAAGAATCCTCTGAACGGTGCTCAAGTTACATGTATTACCTGGAAACGAATTTCAGACGGGTGAACAGATGGATGCACTGACACACAGACGGACGGACGGATGGACAGTCGGAATCCAGTATACCCCCCTACTATGTATTGGGGTATACATTGATAAATTGGTATTATTGCCCTCGCCTTGATATTATTGCCCTGACCTGAAACTGAATGTTGGATGGGGCTTTTGTCCATTCCGGCTTTTGTCCATAGTTTTCCGTTCGCTGGGGCTTTTGTACAAATCCCAAAGAGAATGCTGTATTATTCTCGTATTGTTCATCATTTACATAGAATAGCTATCATTTATCAGGGGCGAGGACACATCTTGTTGTTGATATAATACAATTTATTGTTCGTTATCAAGTTGGATAGATTCATTTCATGCATACCTAATATATGTTGTAATGTCTTACATTTATTCAGAACATATCAATGGCTTTATTCAGTGTATCATTAAAAAATAAAGCCTCTGTATACTATAAACGTAGATCTTTTAGGTTCACTGCTGACAGTGGCCCAAATGGATACCAAAATACTATTTATAAGTGTTCCCAAGAGGTGGGAATTTCACAAATTACAACTGAAGCATAATTAAAGCCAGCTGAGTAATTGGTAAATGGTAATTCACAAACAGAAACAGTTGTAAAGATTTAAATTGTAGATTTAAACTTGCACTACATATACATTTTCTAGTACATTGTACAACTCAATTCTCCATGTGGTTATGTCCCCTGTCCTCCCGCAGAAAAATTGTTTTGGTGCATGTAATATGTAGCTTTATGAGATCAGATAGAACGCGTGCAACATTCCATGAATATTTTGGAAGTAGAATGGAAAGAAAACATTTCTGGATACAGGGAAATTATTATGTAAATGATTTGACCGCCACTAGATTTGAGAAACTTATCACAAGAAGGGTCACAATATATAATGTTGTAATTAAACCATGATACAGATTGACAGAAAGGTGGACGGACAGACAGGACATGACCAACGAAACATACAGCAGGCACATCTACAGATTACATTCTATATTGGACAGAAGTTTCGTCCACCTGCTTTCAGTAGCTCTCAAGATATGTCCGGGGAAAAGAGGACGGACGGACAAATGGACAGACGGACAGACAATACGGTGACAACAATACCCCTTAGTCCAATCGGGCTGAGGGGTAAAACAGATCCCCTCTGGCGTAAGTGGATCTGACCCAATTTCTATCTCGAGTTCCTTCTGCGCGAAAGTCAGCAGAGAGCCCGGTGATTCCCGAGTCTCCTAAATATAGTAAATATAGTAAGACGGAGAGTGCCGATGACATTCATTCAAATTTCAGGTCGAAGAATCAAGTCAAGTTGACAACCAATCCACAGCGCGAAATGTCTACACGTGGTTTTGTTCATTTCACTCTCGACTGACGTCGAAATCGTATAACTCCTTCCTACTCAACTTAGTTCGAATCATTTTTGGATAATACAAAGCAAATTTCAACCATAGATAACTATTTCGTAACGGTTATAGATCGGTCATATATTTCGCTACAACTATGCAGTTCTAAATTTGGTTATTTTGAAACATCTCAGTTTCCCGTGACTATGTCATATAACCCGGTAAGTTAGTTGCGTAAGAAGATAATATCAATTATTGCCATCTCATACGTTGCGTTGATTGGTCAAAGATGATATATAGAGCTATTTTCGGGTCAGAAAGTCACCGAACAGCCTTGAGATGGAAGGAGATCGCACCCAGTTAGAGAATCTGTTACCTGGGTCTATTTTCAATCAGATTGTACATGTATGAAAGTACTCATCAGGAGCTGGCATAAACACTATTAACTTGGCTTTGAACTTTTTTGTAACAATATGTTCATAACTCTCTTAACAGGAAAACCCTGATCATGTTATATTACTCATTGTTCTATTGCTATGTATGTTATTGTGACTGGATGCGGCAAAAAATATTCCCGATTCCTCTCAAGGCACTTGCTATCTCGCAAGAAAGAAGTATTCATGTAATAACTGCCAGTAATAAATATGCACACTCTAAGAATGGAGCAGCTAAAATAAACGATTATCTGATATTATCATTTACCCTCAGATTTTTAATAATCCTTCTTCCATCCCAACCAAATATTCAAATTACTTCACAAAACGTTTTGTGAAGTCCACTGCTATTCAATCCGCCAAGCCAACCGTAATCTTTATAGGTAACGAGCGCACTCAAATCTATCATTTTATTATACGAAGTCAAAGATTTCACGTATTTGGAACGCCTTACCTCTTAATTTAAAATTATGTCTATCCCAATTAGTTTTCAAATCCCACTTGAAAAAAAAAACCCATCTTGTATAACACTTTGGTGTCTGTTGTTTACCAATACGACTTTCGAAGGTGCATTCAATATTTTATTCGTCTTTTATCGACATTGTATAAAATTCCAATGCTGTATACGTGTGACAATTGCCTCTTTTATGCAAAATCGTTATTGTGTACGCTATCGTGTACTTAGGCCACCGACCTCCAACAGAATAGTCTTCTTATGCGTCAATTATATTATAACCAGAGCTCAGCAATGCGAAGCAGTCTATTCCCCACTATATCATTTAATTAATAAATTCTGACTACATTAGTCGCTTTCTGCCAATACGATATTATAATTATTACTAAATGGGATATAACAAACCCTCTGGGGATTTCTTCCCGTCATTCTCAGTTGTTTTCAAAATAAACATATATTCAAATTACAGAGGTGAAGAGAGAGGTTTGAAAAAGGTAACAACTGCTAACAATCACATGGCTCTGATGCGCATTTCTGCTTTACTAATAAGCTCGATCAGAGAGTATTCTGGTTTAATATAAAGACACAGTATATATATGCGATATTGTTTACATTTACAACAATATCCTAGACAAATTTCAAGTAACAAGTTCAGCCCCGTTAATCGGCTCATTCGTAATTTCTCGATGATCTCCGGTGGCAGTAATCGGATCCCTTCGTAGATTTCCGCTCGGCAGTACCGAATGGCAATAGGCTCATAGCATAAACTCCTTAAACGGGATATATATGATCTGTTAGCGGGAGATAAAGTCATTTTCGCGAATATCCAACCATCGATGTACCGATATAGTTGAAGTAATCTTGTAGAAATGGAATATTTTGAACTTATCTTTGCCACAACGAATCAAAACTCATGTTTTCATTAACTATGAAGACACTACTCCAATTCTTGAATGAAAATGATGAGCCTTCAATCAGGTATTCCCAGATGCAGCATCGATAATCTCTGCATTTTTTATTTTACATATTTGCTGGGATTTTTTACATATGTAGCACAGGCTAGGATCTTTTTTCAGATTAGGGGCCTGTCTCTGGCTTTTGATGAGTTTCACATCTTTTAGAACATTCTGCGTTTTAGGAATCTCTTTATGGAGTTCTTAAGAATGTAATGCCATGTGACTTGGCTTCATTCAGACCTGTCTTGATAATCTCTTTCGGAAATCCCCTACATGCCAAATCCTTTTCAGGTTCACTAAGCCTCTTTTCTCTTAAGTTCGGTTCTTTCCCAATGGTACAAATGCGACGGGAAAGGTTATACGGAATATGTCTTGTATGATTACTTTTGAAATAAAGATATTGTCTAGTATCGGTGGTTTTATGATAGAAATTCGTGAATAGTTCGTTTTGGATTTTAGTTATCAAAATACCGAGAAAGGGTAAACTATTTCTGTTGCTTTCCATAGTAAATTTGATATTCGGGTGCAGCCTTTACAAAATATGGTGGACAGTTTGTATATCACCTGCCATAAGAGGAAGCAATTTTCCAAATATCTTTTCCATACGTTTCTGAGAGCTGTATTTTCTTGTGGACCATATTTATTACCCACGGCATCAAATATTTTTTTTCTTCTAGATACGCTAATGAATTGGCTTCATTCAGACCTGTCTTGATAATCTCTCTCGCAAATCCCCTACATGCCAAATCTTTTTCAAGTTCGCTAAGCCTCTTTTTCTCTTAAGTTGGGCTCTGTCACAATGATACAAATGCGTCGGGCAAAGTTATACGGAATATGAACCTAAGTATGTCTTGCACGATTGCTCTTGAAATGAAGATATTGTCTAGTATCGGTGGTTTTATGATAGAAATCCGTGATTAGTTCGTTTTGGTTTTTAGTTATCAAAATATCGAGAAAGGGTAAACTATTTCTGCTGCTTTCATAGTAAATTTGATATTCGGATGCAGTTTGTATATCACCTTTAGACTCCTGCCATAAGAGGAAGCAATCGTCAAAATATCTTTTCCATACGTTTCTGAAAGCTGTACTTTCTTGTGGACCATATTTATTACCCACGGTATCAAATATTTTTTTCTTCCATTACGTTAATGTCATTGTAGCGTAAGTGGGGACCATTTTGGTTCCCATTGCTGTGTTGAGAGTTTATAAAAAATACATGTTGGTGAAATGGAACGTGTTGTTCTTTAAGATAAAACCTCAGCATGTTTATCGATCCAGTATGCGATAGCTTCCAGCCCTAATTCATGCGGTATGTTGGTATAAAGTGACGTGACATCAAAACTGACAAGCATATTATCTGACGTTACATTTCCTGGTAAACAGTCTCTTACATCAATACTGATATTTTTGGTACGTCTACCAAATTACATATTCAGTGTGTGAGACATGCCGGACCGGCAATAATAGGCCTAAAATTGAAATCTTCTGGCCGTAAATCGGTGACATATTCTGCGTTTTGTTGTTCAACAGCTGTTTTATAATTAGTGATTTGTGATTTTAGGTAAAATCACAATTCGTAATATACTGTTGTTCAGATTTAGTTAGGACGTGGCTATACTGTAGAGCTAAATTGTGTAGTTTGGAAAAGATTTGTTTTTCATTGTTATCCGAATTATGAATGTAAGTGTTTTTATCGAGAAGCGTTAAACTTATTTGTTCCGATAATGCATTAGAACCACAGCACCACTCTTGTCGGTTTCCTTAATGAGGACGTTGCTATTGTTTTGAAAGTTTTGCAGTGCTATTCGCCGTTTGAGGGCTACATTATGTTTGATATATAATGTTCTCTACCAAGTGGTTGTTTACCTAGGTTGTCCAAAAATTCATCTAAATGTCTGTCTGATCCTTTAATAATAATAATAATAACCCTATTTCCTCCGGGTAACTTAATTAGCATAAAAGCTATAGATATATATTCAGAGTCCCAGGCAGAGTTGGTAAAATTTAATGAAAATAAATGGACACATACATACATGCATACCTACATACATTAACACACCCCAAAATCTATCACAAACGCACAATTGTATATTGCGCGCACAATATGATATTTTATGAACAATTATCTGTTGTAAAAACACTGAATGCGTTTCTGAAATCTAATATCCTCTAAAAATTTTGATTTCAATAGTTGCCGTTTAAAAATTATGATGCTATCACAGTTTCGGATTTCTACTGGCAAAGAATTCCAAATTTTTGCACCCGAAAATTGGAAACTTTTACGAAAAAGTTCACAACGCAAGCATGGCAAAACTAAATCGTCACGTCCATCAGCCCTAGTTCTGGCGGGAACCTTTTGAAATAAGCCTGAAATATAATGAGGGCATAATCCACGGTCAATTTTATACATAATAACGGCTTTGTGAAAGTTAATCCTTTGTTTCACGGAAATCCATCGTAAATCTTTGAAAAGTTCCGAGGTCGGTGTTCGAGGTGGGGTTTTATGCATAATTCTGACTGCCCGCTTTTGTATTTTACCAGTCTGTTGATTGTCCCAGCGTCTGCATTACCCCAAATGACGTCGCAATAATAAAAATTTGGCAAAATGATTGCGTTATAAAGCATTTTTAAAGTATCTAAAGGAACATTATTTATCTTAATTTATACAAGTACAGTTTTCGCGAGATCATATTACACAATATGGTCATGTGCTGCTGAATCGCGAGATGTTTGTCAAATGTTACACCTAGTACTTTTGCTTCGTGTGCTCTTTCTATTGGCGCTTCATCAATATAGATAGGGAGATACTAGATACATCCAGTACTCGTTGTCGCGTACGTATAATCACATAAACTGTTTTTAATGCATTCAATAGAAGTTTGTTTCTCTTCATCCACACTGATAATATATCAAGATCAGACTGCGCTTTACAGACAGCCGTTTGTAACGACTTATCAGAAACGTGTATACTGGTGTCATCAGCAAAAATATTAACCGACGACAGAAAAGTCATTGACGAATGTTAGAAACATCAGAGGGCCAAGAATAGATCTTTGCGGTGTGCCAATATTTATGGATTCAGATTCTGTGACAGATGTTTCGATAGAAACACATCGTCTCCTATCTGAGAGATAAGACTCAAACCAACAATATAGCTTACCTCTAACTCCAGCGGCATACAGTTTCTTTAGACGGATGGAATGGTCTACCGTATCAAAGGCCTTTTTAAGGTCTATAAATACCGCTAGACAGACTTTACCACTATCGAGACTTTGAAGAAACTTGTCGTACAATTTCATTAAGGCCGTAGCAGTTGAATGACCCTGGCGAAAGCCAGACTGACATGACGTAAACCATTTCTTGGATTCTAAGAAACTGTATACACTGTTATGAATTAAGCGTTCAATAACTTTGCTAACTATCGAAAGAACTGAGATTGGATGGTAGTTGCTCAAATCGGTTTTTGCTCCTGACTTATACAGAGGAAAAACCTTAGCGGTCTTCCAGTCAGTTGGAACAATTCCTGTTCGCAACGATGTGTTAAAGACATATGTTAACGAAGGCAAAATAGGGGGACATGAAACTTTTAGTAAATGGACAATAATGCCATCCAGTGCAGTTGCTTTAGAGTCGGACATAGCGTTAATTTCATTTGCCCAAAATCCTGCGTTATATAAGGCAACTCAATAGATTCGGAGCATTGCGGCAGCATACTATGATCTACTTCCACCAAGTTGTTGGTTTGAGATTCAGCCAAAGTTTGTCCAATGCGCGAAAAATATTTGTTGAACTCCATAGACATATCGTCAGTTTCGTTGATTTCGCGGTCGTCAAAAATCAGCTTAGGTGGTACGAATGAGGTTTTACATGGAAGCAAGTTTCTCAATGTTTTCCATAGCGATTTAGGGTTAGACTTATTCTCTTCAATACCCCTACAATATAGTTCCTTTGCTTTTTATATAAGCCGTGCCAACTTTCTTCCTTCGTTGATTCAAATTTTCTTAGTGAATAGTCTCTCCTGTGTACTGCATTTAGAATGTCATCGTTTATCCAAGGAACGGATGATTGTTTCACTCTGCGATGTCTCAAAGGGGCATGCTTGTCTACAATTTGAAAGAATAGTTTCTTCCAAGCATCCCATGTGTCGTTGGGGTCCGGAAAACTTTCGATCACCGACCATGGGACTTCAGAGACGTCTGCGATATAATCTGATACACAATTTTTTTAAACCACGGTAAGAAACCGTTACATGACTATCGGCTTTGGAAATACCGCCACGAAGTCTGCGAACAGTATATATAAGGCGGTGGTCAGAGAGGCCAACACTGGAAACACCAGAACAAGGGAAGTTTGTGGTGTCATTTACATAAATATGATCCAGTAGTGTCTCGGTCTCATCGGTGATTCGTGTTGGTTCCTTTATCAGTTGATCATATTGAAAATCGTTCATCACTTCGAGAAAGTCTTCCTCGCCCGAGCCTTCTGTCAGATCATAATTGAAATCATCCACAATAATTGATTCAGAATTAGGCGGAATTATTTCTAACAGTTGGGTAAAAGAGTCATAAAAATCGGATCTGTCAGGAGGACGGTAAACACAGGTCGCGATAATAGGTTTTGTGTTTTTGAAACGTATTTCGGCACTGACGGTTTCCATGTCGTCGATAACCAAGTCCTTCCTTTCAATGCTCTTCAGGGTCTTAGAAATATAAATTAGGACGCCTCCACCTCTACGTGCGTCATCGCGGTCATTCTGTATCAGGTCATACCCACTGACTTCTAAATCGTCATCTGAATGCTTAAGCTTCTTACACATGTATACGATTATTAATAACGATAATGCGGCAACGACAATACGACATGAGAACATTTCTTACCGTAATGGACGACGACGACTTTACCATATCTACAAGCCCTAAAACGCGCGTATGTTGCTGCTGTGACGTCATATACCGCACGATTTATGCCCGACAACGGCAAAAAATCTCCTCAGAACCGATTCCAATAATAGACGGATAATCGTATCGCATTGCCGGATAGTCTTATCGCACTGTCGTAATCGTTACGCATTCATGTGCACGGACCAATTCATTTCCCTACGATAGATTGTTTTTGCCGTTGCCGTATTGTCATTGCCGCATTGGCGTTATCGGATAATCGTATACATGTGTACGTAGCTTTATACTCGGTGGTCCACGATTCACCGACAGCGAACACGTCAAACTTGTGCACTGACAATAGAAGCTTCACTTGGTCAAAGTTTATGATAAAGGCTGCGGATATTTAAATGAGCTATACGGAGGCCTCAAGGCGGTTCGGGGATATAGACGAGCTGTCCGGTATTCACGGGAAAGGTGTTGCCGTTCCCAAACGGATCAGTTTCAAATCGGTCCATTTCAGTGGCAAAGAGCGAGCGGTCAAAATTAAATGGCACACACTTTTCACAATGCCATTCACCAAAACCTTGCCAGATATCAGCCAGTAAATGTATATTCATATCTACACATGTCAGGTGGGACTTTTCCTTACATGTGGCGCAAACTATGTCAGACTGAAACAATTCCACATTTCCAGCGCATACATCACAAGGTCCAGGGCATAACTCAATATCCCCACTCAATAATAGGGTCAACATAGTCAGTCAGGTACAAGGTGACACTGTTCTTGCATGGTCGGCCTGTACTATGCATGCTCTTACCTGTAGACGTGCACAGCTCACCACTCGTCAAACGATAAATTTCAGTAATTCCAGAGTATGTAATCCTTCCGTTTTCACGGTCTGTCAATATTTCACCAACTGGATCAAGTGTGTCAACGTTGTAGTTATCGTCATTGGTGGACCCACATTTGGGATAAAAGCGGCATAAAATACTAAAAATGTAGAGATCTAAAACAACTCTACCAGAGCCGGCGGCCATTTTTTAAAATTTCCTTTTGGGGGTTCATCGTGAGACTTGTTATGCACGAGAGATAAATTGTTTGAATCAGGTGCTACGGATTGGTGACGAAATTCGGGAAGTTACACCATTTTTACTAAACTCCCAAATATCTTTATCCAACTCAGAATGATGTTTTGATGGAGTTGGTGTGAACTTCAGACCAATCATTAGAATGCTTGGGCAATTTGAATTGTTCTGTCTGAATCGCCCCCGATATCGGGGCTGGCGTTGGTTAAAACATGATTGTCTGTATTACTCTGGGATACATTTGCAGGGGGAGGAGGGGGGGGGTGTGCTCCCCCCAGGTCAAGTCATTCCATTACGCCCTCAAGTCTCATTTACATACCAATTTAGTACCAGACTCCAAAATCGTTGAAGCGAAATATCTTAACAACCATTAGGAATATTTTCAGGAAATAAACTTCCAAAAATTTCAGGAAAAATATGGTAGCTACATATCTCTCCCCAAGTTTCAATTTACCATTTTGGTTCCCCTTTAATCGGTCACCTGTGGTTAAGCGGTTTTTTCTTTTTCTTTTTTTATTGAAAAGAATTTTACATGCATATATTGATTATGAAGAAAATAATATACAATGCTTTGCATTGCATCCCATCTGAGGATCCGAATTTACGAGAAAACCTGTAGCGTTTATTTCTCCAAGTGAGAATATTTTGGAGGGTAAATATTTGCTTAAGTCATTCCGTATCAGGTCATACCCACTGACTTCTAAATCGTCATCAGAATGCTTATCCTCGGTGGTCCAGGATTCACCGATAGCGAACACGTCAAACTTGTGCACTGACTATAGAAGCTTCACTTGGTCAAGTTTATGATAAAGGCTGCGGATATTTAAATGAGCTATTCGGAGGCCTCGAGGCAGTTCCGGTATATTGAAGAGCTGTCCGGTATTCATGGGGAAGGTATTGCCGTTCCCAAACGAATCAGTTTCAAATAGGTCCATTTCAGTGGCAAAGAGCGAGCGGTCAAAATTAAACTTACAAGCGTCTGGTCCGTCATTCATAATCCAGCCGTCAATGGCACACACTTTTTACAATGCCATTCACCAAAACCTTGCCAGTTATCAGCCAGTAAATGTATATTCATATCTACCCATGTCAGATGGGACTTTTCCTTACATGTGGCACAAACTATGTCAGACTGAAACAATTCCACATTTCCAGCGCATACATCACAAGGTCCAGGGCATAACTCAATATCCCCACTCAATAATAGGATCAACATAGTCAGTCAGGTACAAGGTGACACTGTTCTTGCATGGTCGGCCTGTACTATGCATGCTTTCACCTGAAGACAGGTACAGCTCACGACTCGTCAAACGATAGATTTCAGTAATTCCAGAATATGTAATCCTTCCGTTTTCACGGTCTGTTAATATTTCACCAACTGGATCAAGTGTGTCAACGTTGTAGTTATGGTCATTGGTGGACCCAGATTTTGGATAAAATCGGCATAAAATACTAAAAATGTAGTGATCTAAAACAACTCCACCAGAGCCGGCGGCCATGTTTTTTTAATTTCCTTTTGGGGGTTCATCGTGAGACTTGTTATGCACGAACGATAAATTGTTTGAATCAGGTGCTACGGATTGGTGACGCAATTCGCGAAGTCTGAAATTTTTGCTAAACTCCCAAATATCTTTATCCAACTCAGAATGATATTTTGATGGAGTTGGTGTGAACTTCAGACCAATCATTAGACTGCCTGGGTAATTTGAATTGTTCTGTCTGAATCGCCCCCGATATCGGAGCTGGCGTTGGTTAAAAAATGATTGTCTGTATTACTCCAGGATACATTTGCATGTCTATCAGGGGGAGGGGGGGGGAAGCGGAATGTGCCCCACCAGTTCAAATACCAGAAAAATATGGTAGCTACATATCTCTCCCCCAGTTTCAATTTACCATTTGGGTTCCCCTTTAATCGGTCACCTGTGGATAAGCGTTTTTTTCTTTTTCTTTTTTTATTGAAAAGAATGTTACATGCATATATTGATTATGAAGAAAATAATATACAATGCTTTGCATTGCATCCCATCTGAGGATCCGAATTTACGAGAAAACCTGTAGCGTTTATTTCTCGAAGAGAGAATATTTTGGAGGGTAAATGTTTGCTTAAGTTAAAATTTGTCCCTCAAAATCTTATTAGTAATGACAGCTCTATTTATAGAAACCAATGGGATTTCTGGAAATTTGACCTGGATGTTTTGAAGAAGAGATAAGAAAAAGACATATGCAAGTAGCTGTGAGAAAGTTTGACCAAATGCATGGGGTAGGGGTGGGGGACTGGAAGGCAATTACCATATAAAACTACCACTTGATCGACGTTCTTCATATCTTCCTCATATAAATTGGAGCTCAATCCGTCATTTAAGGAATGAAATTTTCAACTTTCTGAAATTAAGACTAGAGATTTTTCTCGCCATATTTCCCCAAAAGAACTACATTGAACTGTTCCAGACCGACTGCATCTCCATATACAAACAGGCGTGATAACGAAGATCTTATTATGTAGTCCCACTGATCTACAGTAGACCCTACTGAAATTAAGACTGCTTTATGATATGCATGGTCAGACTATTTGATAACGCTGATACTTCGTTCAAGTACTTGATATATAAAGAAATTGTTGTCAGCTTTGAAAGGTTTCTACAGTTTTTGCGAATCATGATATATAATTAGATGGGTGTCGTTTTTCTTGCGCATTATTGACATGTAATGACCCGACGTCAGCCCCAAATTTAGGGATATTTAATTATCACATCAGACCGGACAAAGGCAAAGTGATAAATCTGTATCGTACAAAAACTTATATGCTAAGATATTGTGATGTGAAAAATAAAGTATCATACTCGGAGTATATTAAAACTTGTGAGAGAAAAATAATAAATGACACTCGTAGTGATAATCTATACATTACTGTCGGAATGTTTCGTGTATATTCGGGAATATAAATTTCAGCCCAATCACTCAGCAGGAGTCAAGCCTATTATCAACCATACGTGTAAAATAAGTTTTTGTCCATAAAACATTTCATTTTAAATATTTGGATTGTGAGAATTGAGTGAGTCATAAAAAAGAGTTGTGGTTATAGTCACGGTTTATTCCGATATCAGATCTGAAATATTTTTTGTTCAAATTTGTAAACTTAATTTCGAAATACTCATTAATTGACCCTGCTTGAACATCCGAGTGTTTAAATAATACATACCTTGGATGGGTTTGAAGTATCTGGTCCCGGGGGACACATCCCCATCATCTGGGTCGAGGAAGATCACTCCATGAGTCTGACATATCTTGTTACCAGGGTGGTAAAAGAACGACATACATTCTTCATCCTCTAAACACTGGATGTGACAATACAATATATCCTTGTCCAATGTTCTTTTCCTGGGAAATGTTGACATGCTTTTTCCGTCGAATTCTTCAACAACTCTAGACGTAAGTTGCCTTGACATAAGTCCGGAAACAGAACCAATATAGAAAATCAGAGATATTCCAAAGAGGTGAAAGAGAAACATCTCCATCGTAGAAAGCGTGGATTCTGCTGCTGCGAATCCTCGGAAAGCGCGTTTATAGATTTGAATGTGCCAAGTTCCATCTCTATGGCAATAGCGCAAAATGTTGACGTTGCCAATGACGCCCAATTTAATACAACTTTCGACATAACAGCACGCACGCACGTCTTATTGAGTAACGACCTCACAGAGGTATCAACGAATATACGTTGAATATATCTGCCCAGTGAAATATCGGTATGTGTTATAAACTGAAGACGGCATAATTTACGCGATATTCTTAAAGGGAACGTAAACTCTGGTGGACGTGCGTGGTCAGTTAAAGCTTTTCCCTCATAGAATCCAAATCGTGTATCAGATATTTTTTGCATTTTTTTTAAAGCAGTACTAAACGTTTTAACTTCGCTACACTGGAACAACATTGAGGCTTCCATGTTTGAAGAATAGTGACTTCAGCGTACACTAGTTCTTCTGCCTCTGGAGGTAAACACGCGTAAATTGGCAGAGGTGCATTATTCGAAACCGTAGATAACAAACACGAACGAGGATGATAGTGCGACGTGTCGGGATTACCTGGCACATTGTGACAGCCAAATGCAGAGCAGCCCGGCATGGTAGAATATCTGCTAGAATCAGCCATATTCTACATCAAAACTAATCTATAACATTGCATCTGTCAGTCGGGGAACGGAGAAGTGCATAAAGAACGACCATGTGCGACCATGTTATCTCGGCGTAGAGAATGTCTGATGACGTAGGAGATTAGCGGGACGACTGAATTTTACGCTTAAAATCCTGCCCAAAATAAACATGGCGGCGCCCTCAAGAAATTCCAAATCACAGTATTTTCTATGTTTGCGTATTTCTCATTCATTGGAAAGAAATGGGGAAAAATATTTGTCACGATTGTTTTAATCTATAGGGAATTGTATAATTCCCACGGTGCTTTACCACAGAGTTTACGTTCCCTTTAATAAAGTCTGTGAAATTTAAATTGGTCTTCTACTTTAGAACTTTTCAAAAATCAATAATTAAGTCTGCATAACTTTTCTTTTTGGCCGTGTATGTAACAAACTAATCTATACGAAATGAGCCCTACAACACTGTGATAATGATAATATATGCACACTTGAAATAACTTTGTAATTATCTCCATATAAAACTATATTATTTAAGAAATCATGTTTTCATAGGCATGCTCAATGGTTATTTTACGCACAGTTAGTGTGGGAAAGTTTATATTTTAAGGCAAAGGGGAAGCCCAGACTAACCACACTAACCGTGCGTAAAATATATAGTGGGGGCTATAAAATAACATTGAGCACGCCTATGAAAACATGATTTTTTAAATAGTATAGTTTTATATGGAGATAATTACAAAGTTATTTCAAGTGTGATACATTATCATTATTTCTATTCTATTGCACTACTAAAATTGATTATCAACAAAGATTATAATGAAAGGTTGAAAACATATTTTTTTAAAAACTCGTCCACTGATATTATTCTGTCAGCTGAACCAGGCTATGTGGTCCATACTTGCATTTATGGTATTTGTGTCGTTTGTTCATCAATTTCACGATGAATACAGCGGGTAAACTTGAGATGTTATAGACACAAGTGTTATTTGGTGTTATATGGTCGCTCCCATGTTTACTGAATTCAGATATCCGGCGGCGCTGGATATTGGACGAGTAACGGGTGTTTTCTCGAGCCATATTTCACAGACGTGCCGTGGAGTGATCCAACTAGTTTCATATCGTTAAACGACAGGATTGTATCACCCGTTCGTGGTTAACACATTAATATTAATTCTGTTATAATGAATTCATCGAACGAATGTCCTTTAGTACTATTTTATTATGGCTGAGAGACCAAATCGATGACCATACATGATCAAGTTATTCATCTGTACGTCCGCAGCAAAATGTTTGAGATTGAACTGTGAGTTACTAAAAACTCGAAACAGTAAAACACGCGGATCGGATTGAGGTGTAGAGAAAGTCGATCTAGGCTTAATTTACAATGACACACATCAATAAAGAAATAGTGGCTTGATGATGGGCCCCATATAATGTCACAGCGCGAACTCTTTCACCAGGCTGTATGAAGTGACTTAATACGTCAACCAGAGAACATTATTTTCAAAGTCCTAGTTGGACATGCGGTTCATGTGCATATTTTGCCAGCACGCACTTAACTTCCGGCTAACCCCACACTTTCCAGATGGGTCCTTGCGCTAACTGCATTAGTCAAACCTTTAATGAAAACAAACAAATCGACGTTTTTTAAACCACAATGTTGCATCGTGACCTGTATTCACCAGTTGCATACGTAATCGGCTTGTAATACGCAGATTATAAGCTACAAACATTTCCGCCGGCACCTGCATCAATAAGTTTTCTTGTAGAATATTGTTTCATGTATCGAAGTTCAATTACATAAGCAGTTTTCTTAATCCTATCTGGCCTGGGCGATTTGGGGTGTGCCGCAGCCTGGGGGGGGAGACGGAAAGTGGCCCCCCCCCTATATATTTTCGCTATCGCCAAGGCTAGAGGGCTGAAACTTACCACACTATATCTTTGAGTCAAGCTCCACAAGAAAACGTAAAAAAATCCAAGATGGCCGCCATGATGACGTCACGGTGACGGCATTTTCAAAAAGCGCATTTTTGGACGATTTTTCGAATCTTCGAATTTTTTATTTTTGTTTTTTCTTCGCAAAAACTGCATGATAAATTAGTAAAAAATAATCTGATATGAAATAAAATAAGTTTTACCCACTTTTCCGTACAGAAAAGCAAAATTTTTGAAGAAATGTGACGAAAACATCACTTTTTCTGGTACCCCACATGGCCGCCATTTTGGATTTGCCCATGATCCTCTGCTCATGAGGTTATGCAAATAGGCTCAAAATGACTCCATTATGATAACCTACAACGTCAGGAAGTTTCAGCTCTCCATTTTTTGGAATTCTGGAGATATCGCAGAAAGTTTGGTAGGGGGGCATTTTGCCCCCCCCCCCTCCCCCAGGCCTGGTAGGGTTAATAGGGGAAGGGAGGGAGGGGGAACAAATCAGGGAGTGTTTGTTGGTGATGCTAAGACATATGATTTCAGTAAATGCATAGAATCTCGTTGAATCAACATACTGAATTTTTGAAGAAATATAGCGAAAACATCGTTTTTCAGGTACCCCCACATAGCCGCCATTTTGAATTTACCCATGATCCTCTGCCTGGGGGTCATGCAAATAGGCTCAAAGTGCCCCCCCCCCCCAGGCCAGGTAGGGTTAATGTATTCGTGATCGAGTTCAGAGGCCACATGAAGTAATAAAGTGTGTGTCGCAGATATCCCGTGCCCAGTGAAATTGCCGAATGATGAACCACACACCTTCGCCACCGTACACGGTGTTATTGACCTTTATGCCAGTAAACACGAATACACTATAACGTCTCCCTATGTAATTGAGTCCAGGTACAGGAAACAACCGTACTGGAGTCTCATATGGAGAGAATTACACTAAGCGTATTTCAGGCGGTAAAATTTATGCAGATGTAGTTTTTGACAAGCCTCAAAGTAGACAACTAAATAAAATGGACAGACTTTTTCCAGGGATCGAAATGTGTTGGTTCGGTTACCCAATAACTTGATGGGACCGGCTGAGAACCTAAGCTGTTCAAAACTGAGGAGGGTGTGGCCCAGTAGACGTAGCTTTCAACTGTGTTTCGTTGTTGTGATACCAGTTCATCGTTCCAATCTAAGGCACTCGCAAAACAATTGTTGTTGATAACATATTGTTATCGAAAACAAAATATAAAACACTACCAGTGTAATTCACACCAAATATATATATGCCTTCACATGTACCCTATATAGTATAATATACCGTTAGTTTAGAAACAAATATTCGCTCTCTCGCCGGACACACAATTGTAAAACATGCTGAATTTGATATAAATACAAGCGTCTAGTCCGTCATTCGATACCGTCGTCCAATAAAGAATTTCCGCGTCCCTAATCCACAGGGCTAATTCATATAATAACATAGCTTCAAATTAAAAAGATAAATCATAGTACATAATACTAGTAGGGTAGTTCAGTGAAATTTTGAAGTCACTTCTACACATGAAATTCACAGTCCAATCCCTTCTATGGGGCTCCAGTAATGGAATGAAACTGTTAACATTCCACCCAGAAGTAGGAGAACAGGAACACAGCCAAACACAGACCTAAAAAAGTGAACAGAAAATTGTCAGTCCAAGATGGAGGACGAATTGGGGGTCAACTTCAGTGCTGAAATAAACAGACAAAATCAATGAAATACTACACATAAATACTCTTAGAGCAAAGGTATACCTTCCAACTTGCAATTCTACAGCAAAACATTGCATAAAACATTCGAATAAAGTTAAAATGAACCAGGTGAAGTTGGTCCAAAACTCACCCACAATAGCTAATGGTGGGAACTCTTCTGTGCTCCTTCAAACCAAGGCAGATAACTCTCTCATCATGTGCTGCAACATATTTACATCTTCTGAATATTTACAAGGATCAAAAGGTCAAAGAGGGTCCTCAGGGGGAAACCACCAGTCTTCACTATGTACAATACCAACCACCAGTCTGTCTTCACTATGTACAATACCTGTGAAATCAATGTCCAGTTATGAATAACAAATACTGTTGTTTTATCACATGTGAATAAATATTTAGAATGATATGAATTAACATTGAATGATGTAAATGAATATTAAATAAAATTGTAATGTCTATAAAACCATCGTTTTTCTGTTTTCTTTAATTTAACTGATACTGGAGTTTGGAGATGGATGAATTGCAAAACAAGTATTTTTTCTTTTTTCATGGTACACCAACATAATTAACTGATAGCTGGCGTTGCTCAGACATATTATTTCAATATCAATTTTCCTTTTTCAAATTCCTTATTTAAGGACAGACCAGTGTGGAACACATGCAAACAGGTATATTTGAAAAATGCAATGGCTCTCAACTTTATCTGTCTACTTTTTAGTGTCTTGGTGAAATTTATGGCTGATTTTTAAGAATGGTTGGATAAACAAATATTCAGAAAACCCCAACCATCGCCTTGTGATTCGTTTAAGCTGTAGCAGTATTAAAAGCATACAATGTCATGTAGACCAAACTTCATGTTCAGGTCAGCTGGTGTACATGTAATTTTTTCACTAACAAAAACCTTTTCATTGCCAAGTACGAAGTTCAGAGCAAGATAATTTGGAAAAAAATATATATTTCTTGTCACAAATACCACATGCATATCGTCAAATCTTTTGAAAGTGTCGTAATCATCCAGTGAAATTTGACAGATTCATTTCACTTTTCAGTACATCTTTATCTGACAAGACCCTATATAGAGTCCAAAAGCTCAATAATTTGGGCAAAATTAATATTTCATCTCCGAAAGTGCACAGGCGCATCCTCTGATCATAAACAAAAACATGTCAACCAAGTTTCATAATCATCCAGTGACAGCTGACAGCTGCAAACTTTCTATGTTCCCCTACTGCAATACCCACTTCTCAAAAACCCTTATCATTATATTTAACATAGGAGGACCCCTAGATTTCCCTGGAGTAGTGCCATAACTGACCCTGCTAGTGGAATAGCCACCTCCCATATTTTTTGTTTTTTTTTGTGTAAACAACTTTATGAATTTTGATGATTTTTTTTTAATTTGTTGAACAGAAAACGTTAGCATTCCCAAGGAGGTGACAGCAACACAGATGCCGATATTCTCTCGCCCCCCACCCCACCTCTAGTTTTTTTTTGTCAGCTTTGTTTGTATTGAAATGTTTAAGTAACCTCTTATATCCTCACATATAATAAATAAAATATAGGACATTCATCTTACCCAGCTACAAGGTATATTTGAAATATTCAATTCAGAAAAACGTAACTCTGAAACTTTTCATATTATGCAAATTACCCGTTATATGAAAAAAATACGAAGCTGCGCATCTGAAAACCCCTCGACTCTGGGCGCCAGCCATTGGTAACGTGTTCAATTTGAACAATACTTCTTTGAACACGTCAGGAACACCAAACGGTCAAGGGACAAATATTCTACCGAATCGGGTTCAGATTCAATAGGGTTCTGGGTCATGAGCATATGGATGTGCAGGGCAAGTTTGGTGTGCCTTGGGTAAGTCGTTCTAAAGGTATCTTGGTAGTCAGAAAGCTATGCCTGACAGACGGACGTACATGGCGACAACAATACCCGAAAAAATTTGAAAGATCATCTTTGCTAACTAACTTCATAAAATCCTGATATATCCTTATTGCAAGGTATTTGAAGTGATCGGTTTTTAAGATTTGGATTTGGTGCACCAATATTACATAGCAAAGTTGAAAAAAAGATTTAAATAATTTTTCATGCAAACTGTTAACAAGAAGCCATATATACCATTACCACTACGAAAGTAATAATTTGAGGTATATTGATTTTTTCTAAACAGACCCATTTACATGTTGTCAACACTGGCTTGGCCTCAATGTTTAATTCCAGAAAGAACGAATAAAAACAAATAAAAACTCAAATATGTTCAAGCAGGTTGACGGAACACATCAGGGAAGATAATACGCAATTATCTCCCCTTAACTGTTACGAGCATTTCGTTTCTCGGGTACACACGTGTAGACCCTCGTTGTACTAAATATTCAGAAATGCTGCCCAATTTCACCAAAACAGCATTTACACACAGAGCTACTACATTTATACACAGCTACTACATGGAGGAGTATCGTATTCATTTGCAAGGGAATATTTCAAACATAAAGAACGGTAAACCAACTTACCAAGCACTGATCACGAACAGAAAGATTTTCCCGACACATTCACGGCAGTTTGTACCTCACTAAGCAACAGGCGGTAAAACCGATGTCATACCATTCTCATAACTGACGGCCGTTTGCGGAAGCGGATCGCCACACACTAGCTTCATGCACTACGAATTCTACATATTTATTGCGATTTTTCAATCATAATTTTTCCGTTCGTGCAAATGGAATGTTCTAAATATACCCAATTTAATTATTTGGACTTAAAGTGGTACGAATTGGTGGACAATTTCACGCATGCGCCGTGAACGCAATTTCCTTAGATTCAAAATGGCCGCATCATCGAGGAGGACGTATTTGTGTCAATCCACAGCAATCCTGGCATTACAGGTGAGCATCTCCCTTGCAAATCCACTCATGAATACATGTTTTCGCACGACACAGAAACGTTTATTTTATTTTGTTCAAGTTTTGCTCACAGCATTTTACAGGTTGAAGGATGGGGGGCACTTGTTCTGACGACACATTGTTTACTTCCGGTAGACCAGCCTAAGTACAGGTTGGGCTCCATCACGGATTTAGCTAAAATAGGTAGATCGAACTTTTATAGCTAGATCGAGCAATACGGAAGTGTCAAAAATGCGACCATAATAGCAGTTGTTGTTGTTGCAGGCGAAATCGCATTCCGGAAATCACACTGACAAATCCCCAACATCCCCATAGTCCATTTATGAAAAATGTGGCGATGCTCGCCCACGGATTATTAATGTATTGATCATCTAAATATTCATATAGCCAGCAGAGAACAACGTTTACTTACCTCTTCTCTTTCAGCAATAACTGAACTTCTCCAAACACCACCTCTTTCCTCCAT